>JAIUZE010045394.1:0-11905 GCA_022085475.1 Heliosperma pusillum | reverse complement strand
TACCCATGGCCTCTTGCAAAGCTTTCCAAAATTTCGAACAGAATCTCGGATCTCGGTCGGATATAATCTCCAAGGGAACACCATGGTATCTTACAATTTCATCCACATAGGCTTTTGCTAAACGATCCAAATTCCAAGTTTCTTTGATCGGAATAACTCTAGCACACTTGGTCAATCGATCAACAACAACCCAAACGACATCTTTACCTCCAACGGTCTTCGGCAAAGCCATAACAAAATCCATGGAAATAGATTCCCACTTCCATAGCGGAATATCCAATGGTTGTAGCAATCCACCGGGTCTCTTGTGTTCAATCTTCACTTGTTGGCAAGTCAAACATCTTCCAACATAGGACACAACATCACCCTTCAAGTTCGGCCACCAAAACTGCAGCTTCAAATCTTTGTACATCTTATCACCACCGGGGTGAATAGAATAAGGGGAAAGATGAGCTTCATCAAGAACTCGCTTCCTCAAATTAAGAGCATTAGGCACAAATAAACGACCATGGAAACGAAGAACACCTTCATTATCAAACTTGAAATCTTTACCTTTACCTTCAAGAATCTTGGCTTGGATAGACTTGTAGGTAAGATCATCAACTTGGCTTTCGCGGATTTCACGGAGAAACACAGGCTCGGCAATCATAGCACCAACATGAACAAATCCACGCTCTACAAACTCCAAACTCAATCTTCGAAACTCAGCACAAAGATCAACAGGTAAAACATGCAAAGCATTCAAAGCATGAGAAGCTTTCCTACTAAGAGCATCAGCAACAACATTAGCCTTCCCTTCATGATACAACAACTCAAAATCATAATCATTCACCAATTCCAACCATCTTCTTTGCCTCATATTCAACTCTTTTTGAGTAAATATGTACTTCAAACTCTTGTGATCGGTGAAGATACGACAATGAACTCCTATTAGGTAATGTCTCCACACTTTCAAAGCATGAACAACAGCGGCCAATTCCAGATCATGAGTAGGATAGTTCACTTCATGAACTCTCAATTGCCTTGAAGCATAAGCCACCACCTTCCTGTTTTGCATAAGAACACAACCTAATCCCATCTTAGAAGCATCACAATAGACATCAAAGTCTACTCCATCTTCAGGCAAAGTCAACACCGGAGCGGTAGTTAACCTCTTCTTTAACTCTTGAAACGCTGCTTCACAAGCTTCATTCCACAGGAATTTGGTTTCCTTCTTCAACAACTGAGTCATAGGCCTTGCAAGCTTAGAGAAATCCCTGACAAATCTTCGATAATAACCAGCTAAACCAAGAAAGCTTCGAATCTCTCTAATATCAGTCGGACTCTTCCAATCAACAACGGCTTCAATTTTAGAAGGATCCACCATTACACCCTCTTTAGAAATCACATGTCCAAGAAAGGACACTTTAGATAACCAAAATTCACACTTAGAGAACTTAGCATACCACTTCTGACGACGTAGAACACCCAAAATAATCCTCAAATGAATAGCATGCTCATCTTCGGACTTGGAGAACATAAGAATATCATCAATGAATACCACCACACACTTGTCAAGATATTCACTAAATGTGCGGTTCATTTGATCCATAAAGATAGCAGGAGCATTCGTCAATCCAAATGGCATTACCTTGAACTCATAATGGCCATACCTCGTACTAAAAGCGGTCTTGGGAATATCAACATCTCTAACCGGAATTTGATGATAACCAGATCTCAAATCAATCTTCGAAAATGTAGAAGCACCCTTTAACTGATCAAATAAATCTTCAATTCTTGGCAAAGGATACCTATTTTTGATTGTAATCCGATTCAATTCACGATAATCGATACACAACCTCATAGAACCATCCTTCTTCTTCACAAAAAGGACAGGAGCACCCCAAGGCGAGGCACTAGGTCGAATAAAACCCTTTTCAATCATATCATCCAACTGCTTTCTTAACTCTTTCAATTCAGAAGGAGCCATACGATAAGGAGCTTTGGCAATTGGACCAGAACCAGGGACAAGATCAATAGAGAATTCGACATCTCTCTCGGGAGGAATCCCGGGCAAATCTTCAGGGAATACATCAATGAACTCTCGAACAATAGGCACATCTTCAATACTTGGCAAAGAGGTATTTGAAGAAGTCACAACACACAAAAATGCTTGGTGACCTTTTCTAACCATACTTACCAATTTCATAGCGGAAATTAAAGACACACCTTTACGGGGATGAGATCCCTTATAGGTTATTCTAACCCCTAAAGGACTCTTTAAATAAATCTTTTGATCACGACACTCGAACCTAGCATGATACATAGCTAACCAATCTATACCCAAAATAATATCAAACTCTCCTAAAGGAAATTTAAGGAGATTTGCGGGAAAGATAGAACCCGAAATAGAAATTGGTACATTTGGATAAAGGGTTGAACACGAGATAATATCTCCGGATGGTAAGGATATGGGAGTATCCTCACTAGATGTAGGCTTGATTGATAATTTATTAGCATAGGTTGATGACACAAAAGACATTGAAGCACCAGTATCAAATAAAATAAGACACGGTTGCTCTAAGATTGAGAACATACCCGTAATGATCTCGGGATGAGCGTCGGCTTCGGCACGGCTCATGACAAAGATTGAACCCTTAGGTTTAGGAGGAGGAGGAGGCAACTTTCGATCGGGGCAATCTTCGTAACGATGACCACCCTTTTGACAAAAGTAACAAAGATAAGGTCGGTTTGAACAAGGCACACCGGGATGGTGTGGTTGCCTACAACGGTTACATTGACGACCTTGAGCTTGAGCTTGAGGAGCATAAGGCCTATGAACTACATTTGAAGTAGCTCTAGGAATAAAAGGAGAAGGATTTCTTGCATTGGAAGAAGGATTAAACCTCCTCTTGTTAGCATAGGAATTAGAAGAAGACGGAATAAACGGCCTCTTCCCAAAGGCATTCGGCCTCGGAGCATAAGAAGGAGAGGGATTATTCATTAAAGCTTCATCCCTTATAGCCTTCATTGAATTCTCGGCCCACAAAGCATCATCGTAGAGATCTCCAAAGGATGCGGTACCCCTTCTCACCTTACTTTGAAGCATGGCATTCAACTTATTGCGATAATAGAAAGCACGATCTTCATCATCACGAATAAGCCTTGGCGCAAAGTGAGCGAGCTTATTAAACTCCGTCGTAAAATCTTGAGCGGATAGGTTGCCTTGCTTAAAATCTATGAACTCCTTGAGCCTTTGTTGTTTAAGCTCCTTAGGGTAAAATCTACCCTCCACAAGAGCCTTAAAGCAAGCCCAGTCGAAGTCCTCTTCAAGAGTTGCGGTGGCACTTGTGATAGCCCACCAGTTGTCGGCTTCCCGCACTAGAAAGTGCTTTGCAATCCTCACTTTATCCTCTTTCCGGACTTGGTAAAGATCAAACTGTTTTTCCATCTCACGGAACCAGTCGGATAGCTCCGTAGGATCAGGCTCTCCACCATAAGGCACGATCTTACTCCTTGCAATTTGACCCGCCACCCATGCATAACCACCTTGTTGATTGTCCTCCCTTCTAGTGTGAACTTGGTTGGCATTAGCTAGAGCGGCATCTTGCTGATTCTTCAGCACTTGAGCAAGAGCCTCCATCATAATATTATCAGCTACACGCGGTCTAACCATCTTCATAAGAAGCAAAAACAAATTAAGTTACTCCTATCAATTAGCATAAACAAATAGACTACCAATTAAAATCCTTAACTTCTACCCAACTCTCATTTATTATTTCAAGGTCAAGTAGTTTAAGTTAGGGTTCACGTGTGTGCGTCGGGAGCGATCAAAGCTCTGATACCAACTGTGACAACCCTCGCGAATGCGGAAAGATAAAACATACAAACATGTGAAAAGATATGCGGAAATACGGTATTTTAAAAACTTTTAAACATGCATTGTAAATAAAACGAGGAGTGTCAAATATTACAAACTAAACGCGGAAATACAACAAAGAGACGGGGTCTCTTCAAATGTTAGCAAAGAACAAGTGTTTAACAAAACTAGCTACTATCGTCTAGAGGTGAACTTCCAGGGACAACGCCCGCTAGCTCACACCCGAACCCCAAAAAGTCACATCCAAAAATCATCCAAGCAGGAAACCTGTTCATCCATGAAAAACATGAATGCCACAGTCAGTGGGGAGTAACTCCGGGTTCTCCCAGCCATATCACATCAAACGAACATATAAGGGAATACAAAGGTAAAGCATGCATATATATAGATATACATGTGAGATACAATAAGAATAGATAGGCAACACGAGATAAAATGATAAGATCATATGGAAACCAAATCCGAACCATCATGTTATTCAAAGACTCGGGAAAGACACTCTTAGGCAATCGAATACGCTCACTAGGGCTTACATCTCACCGTTAGCGGTATAAGATTGATAAGATGGAGACTCGACAAACAACCATGCCAAGTCATGCAATGATCATGAATAATAAATCATGGAATCACGCATTCAAGTATAACCACATAAAGACGACATCTCTCACGGTAAATGAAACGCACTAGCATCGTGTACATGGCAAGTATGATTAAAAGGCATCCACGGGATAAGCATTTCCCTGTAACGCATACACGATCACATTTCGTATCTGTTCCTATTGCCTCCTGAGACCGACGATAATAATACGGTCCTAGTCTAAATCTGGCCAGAATCCCGGCATCGCATTTTCCAGTTCGACATGCGATAAACGTTTCGCATCCAAGACTCGGTCAATCATATGACGCCGAGTACCCCAAATTCGGTAGCAAACATTCACGAAAGAGGCGGAAAAGAGCTCTAGCCACATAACAAGCGGTACGCTACATGCAAATAACACCACCTCGCAAGTATACAACATTTGACGGCCGGGTCGAACAACGCATAGCGTTCAACCCCCAACAACGTCGTCATATGCCCACTACACATGCATTTAAGCAGTAGGATACCTCTCCGTTCCGACATTCCAGCCTTACGAACGGGAAGGTAGCCAAGGGAATGAGAATACACAGCACAATACAAAATAGTGCTCAAACCGACTCATTTGTAAAAACCGGCTCAAAGTGGAAACATATCGAAAACCGTCACAAAACATGTGATACGTGCGAAAGAGATATCGTATAACCAAAACATGAATATTATAAGACATTACGTAAAATTATACGACCAACCGATCATGCGAACTAATATAAATTACGAGTTTTAGAAGTTGAAGGAAAAATGTACAGCCGTGTTCCAGGCCGGGCTGGAGACCGGCGGCCGGTGGGCCGGCTCAGAACACAGGGTAAAATCCAAAAACAGAGGAAAAAGGGTCTGGGCCGGTCAGTCGACCGGCGGCCGGTCGACCGGCACAGCCAATCATACCAAACTCAAAACTTCAACACTGATGTGTTCCAGGCCGGTTGGTTGACCGGTGGCCGGTTGGCCGGCCTGGAGCACCATATCATGCAAAACCCAAAATTTCCAAATGAGTTTCTGATGTGTTCCCAGCCGGTGGTCAGACCGGCGGCCGGTCGACCGGCTGGGATCACTTCTTCACCCGTGAGCTTCCAAAGCTCAACCAATTCCTTTCAAAACTCAATTATACTTCTAATAATCATCAACAATCAATATATATCATCAATATCCATCATATAACCTCATTTACTAATCATAGCATAGTTTCTAATCTTCCTAATCGTAATCTAATACGATTTTCTAGCATATAAACATGTAAAACACGTAAGTAATACCGAGTAACCCTTCACCGTTACCTTTGAGCGTCTCTAATGATCGTCAAGCTCCTCTTCTATAAGGAAATAGTCTTTGTAGGGATCTTGGAGGTCGCCACCTACAATTAGATCGTAAAAAGATGAATAAAGTTCATCTTGAGAAAGACGGAAAGTTTGAAAAGCGAGAAAGACGATGATTTTAACATCTACGCGGATAGAGGAAGGTACGGGAGTAAGAATAAGATAAACTTACGTAAATTCTATTGAGTAACGAAGAAGTTACGTCAATTCTAAGCTTGAAATCAAAGAGGGAAAATGAGAGTTCTTAGAGAGGAAGGAAGTGTGTTTGATTTTGTGTTTAATGAAGAATTAGGTTAAGGAGTATGAGTTGTGTGAGTTATGAAGAAAAAGTCAAAGACGATTTCCAAAGTCCAGAAAAGTCAAACTAGACTTAAGACGGCTTTTTCATGAAATCTTGCAGAAATTCCAAATACGAACTCGAAAATTCTAAATTCGACTCGGAACGTAGAATTATAATTTAAAACTTAAAATTACTGAAAAAGTTTCGTAAAATATTTCTACTAGAAAAATAGGGTACACTTCCGGGTGTTACAAATTAGGATTAACACCGACTGGGTTAAGACTAAGATAGGCTACGATAAATTGAGTAGAACTCGTTTAATGATAGCGATCGCATGTTAAATTGTAGATCTAAAGCGCATAATAATTGAGTCGACCGATCTTGTGACCTTAGATAACTTTATTGCATGATTAAATGATTATCCTCATATTTCTGAATAATAATCCTAGTGAATCTGAGACCCTAGACTTTTAATATTATTGATTCACCTTTTATCGATCTTATTTGCAATTAGTTTAGATGCACAAATCAAAACCGCAGAAACCTGTTACTATAAGACGAACTTAGTTTTAGCAAATTAGATTACCATCGGCTCCCTGTGGATTCAGTACCCTGCTTATCACTGACTATTAGTTAGTACTGAGTTTGAATTACTTTGATTTAGGGACACGACTTTACCCTTATCATTGCAATTTAACAATCAATTTATTAATCACTCCCCTTCTAACAACATAGATCCCCTTTAAACCTAGATTAAAGTATTAGCTACTCATGATATCTAAACTAAAAACAATAATATTAAGGGAAAACATAATTAAATACATACGAAAGAAGATTAACAAAAGAATTAAGAACTAAAAGATTAACTTGATAATAAAATAGTAGCAATAACCGATTACATGGATGAATTAACGGAGTAATGTTCTTGATAAAAAAAAACCAATAACAATCTAATTAAACATGAAGTTTTTTAAGTAAATAAAGCTTACCCTAATTATGAAAGACGAGATTTGTATTTATAGTAAAGCAATTAATTAACTAAACAGACTTTAGGAAACACGCAACTCGTCAAATACTGGGTTGCTCGATCGAGCAAGAGTAAGTCTGCTCGATCGAGTCGGGTTCTCATCTCAGCGCAATGAGTTTCAAACAGCTGTCATTTCTTCGTTACTTATCAAAATTCGACGTGTGACCTATCATTGGAAAGCTAAGAGAAAGAGATTTCTTTTGCCATGTGAATCATCTCCATAGGAGTTGTATATCTCAAGATATTCAAGTTTGAATTTGAGACTTGTGAAATCAACCATTCTTTCTTCTCATTTCACATTTGTTTGGTCTTTCCAACATATTCTTTTGAAATTCCTTCTTGTTTCTTTATTGGTCACCATGTCAAGCATAAGTTCTTCAAATGCCGAGTCCATTTCGCTTGCAAGGCATCCAATTCATCCAAATCGCACCGAATCTACACAATAGCACACAAAAGCGGAAGTATCGACATTCTAATATATAATAATATCTAATCATATAATTAAGCACAAAACCGTCATAAAAGTGACTAAGGGTAGGCATAAACATGTATATAATTATGACTTATCATTTACATAGCGTCGAGAAACGATCATCGTCTATGTACTCTCGTCCTTTTTTACTAACATGTAAGTTATGAGCGTGTAATAATCCCGCTTTTGCATTATTTTGTATTGTTTTGTACTCTCTCTGTCCAGCTGAGATGTTTACACTTACTTTATTTTGTTAGGGAAAAAATAAAGTAATTGCAAACTATTAATTGGGATGGAGGGAGTATCATTCATCATAACTAAATGTTAGACGATTTAAATGTTAGACAATTTATTATCTTTAATCATGCAAGTCTTTCATTTTTTTTGTTTGATTTTTTTTAAGTTTTCTTTCTTTTATTCTCCATACTTCACTTAAATTACTTGATTTAGATCTTTAATATATTAGTATTAGTTGATTTAAGTTCATTTAATCAACCTTTTGATTTTAGATCTCTAATAATCAAGATTAGAAGCTCTAATCTCAATTCTCTTGAATTTTGTATTCCTTGCCTTACTTAACCCTTTTACAACTTACCCAATTCACATCAATTCACATCAATTCCCATATTCGCATTACGCACGTTCTCGCAACTATTAACAACTCAAGTCACTTCTTAAACCTAACTCATAGGTACCTCAATTATTTTCTCATTATTCCAAGATTCAAATTATCAACATTTTCCAACCATAACAGTAACACCCCCATTTATCCGACCAAGGTAAACAGGAGCATACTCCCTCGGTTTCCAGAGGTCGTGCAATCAAAGATACCATGACGAAAGAACTTGATGCGAGCATCATTTGCATACTTCTTACCCCATAGTCTACCTCATTACACGTCCCTTTCATGCCAGTAATAGCCGTTTCGGCGTCATTTCTTTCCTATACGCTACCTTGTGTTATTTGATTCAGTTCGTAAGAAAATGAGGCATTAAAGGAGAATTGACAGTCGACATACAGAAACGAGTTGAATGAGGCACGTGATCGTAGGCCTCTCCTACCAAATAATGAAGGCAGAGGAGCGGTTCTTATAGTCGGGAATCGAAACCGACGCAAGACAAGCGAAGACGGGAAGGGGAAATGGGAAGCTAGTCCACTAGCCGACCGGCCACCTGTTCTGTAGTGTAGTACTAGGGAAAGACACTGAATTCTAGAAACAAGAACTTTGAGACTGACAGGGCAAACAGAAAAATCGAACAATGATATATTTACTGAACTAATCCCACAGGAAACACATGAAAATAGAACCTGAGATTGATTGACAGCAAGGGTAAATTATCCAAAGAAGTCATAGGATAACATAGACTCACTATACCGACTTTAAACATCCAATTACAACAAACACAAATTGAAATTCAAGCCTGGCACAAGCTACAGGAAATTACACAAGTTTGTTGATTGAGAGTTATTCTCAGTTCTTTTTTCATTTAAACATAAGCAGCCTTAATGAAGAGAGGAGAGAGCCCTTATATAGGCCTCTTCCTGAATTTTAGTTCATAAAAACCCTACATCCAAAGGTTACGAATTCATCTTAGGAAGGAAAGAAAATAACAACTATATTTTACATATATTTACTGAAACTAAAGGGTCGATGTCAAGCTTCTTATGAGGTGTCTATGGTCGGATTTCTCTTCTATATTAGTTTGTTTATATAATCCAAGATTTAATTTGGATTTCTCTTCTATATTAGTTTGCTTATATAATCCAAGACTTAATTTCTCGCTTTCTTAAATGAAATATCAATTTCTAATACTTAATCTTTGTGATTTGTTTGCTTTGGATGATAATGGTGTGGATGATGATGTCCTTGTTAAGTTGGTTATGGAATTGGGGGGATCATCTATATCCAATGACCAATTGCTTAAGGATAGGGGTAACTTTCTTTTTAGGGAGCGAAATTTCTCTTTAGCAATTCGTCACTACATGTAAGCCCTTAAACTCTTATGTTTTCTTGGCCTTGCACTTGCACTTGCACTTGCACTTGCACAAGACCGGCCTGTTGCGACTTTCGTTTGCCTCTCGCTTGTTCTTAATTTAGCGGTTTGTGCTTTGAAACTCTCCGAGTATAATTACGCTTGTTGTTACTGCAATTTCGTTTTAACTTAGACCCCTACAATGTTAAGGCTCTATATCGTAGAGACTTTGCTTTTAAGCTTTAAATCTGCTTAACGAGAATCTTGAAGGCTTTGAGCATGCTCTGAAACTTGACCCAGAAAATAAATACTTAAATCGTGTGCTTCATTCTGTGGTTGACCGTTTAGTTTTAAATGTTAATTGAAAACGGGTTGCTTATCTTTATGACCCCCGGCTCATACAAGAAAGGTAAGAAACATGTGCTTATTTATATTGTGGTTTTTAAACATTACTATGGAGTCTGGAACCTTAACGAGGCTTACATGTCTTTGTTAGTTGAGAGTGAGTGTAACTAATACATTTACCGCGAAATCTAGAAAATACATCTCCTCTAACAAAAGAAAAATCCAAAAAACAAATTACAGTTGTCGTCCCAAGACCATGAGAATTTGTTGCTCGAAAGGGATCTCCAGTCGAGGTATTTGCCTTCCTTGAGATTCGTTCTTGACACGGGTTATTTTGAGTGCCAAACAGTATTTATAACAAGACTTAACACGGTGGCAAGTCAAGATCAGTACACAGGGGCGGCGGGTATTCGATATGCAAAGTCTAAGCTAGTTATACTCAAGAGGTGTCATGATATATAAAATTGGGTTATGACTAAACTAAAACATAAAATAAATGAAAGAATTGGAAATATAACTAATCTAAGATGAATAAATATCAAATAAAGGGGACTAGGGTCAATTGGGTTCATATGGATGACTAGGAGATCTGTAACAACCCGAAAAGTACCCAATTTTTCTAGTAAAAATATTTACTAACACTTTTCAGTAGAAATTAAGTTTTTAAAATAGAAATTTTTGTTCCGAGTCTTATTTTGAAATTCCGCGTTCGTATTTGGAATTTCTGAGAGATTTCATGAAAAGACCGTTTTTAGTCATCTTTGACTTTTCTTGACTTTTACGTCGTCTTTGACTTTTTCTTGACTTTTTAAAGTCGTCATTGACTTTTCTTGACTTTTAAGTCGTCATAAACTTTTCTTGACTTTTAAGTCATCTTTGATTTTTCTTGACTTTCAGTCAACTTTGACTTTCGTTGACTTTTTCCCGACTCGCCTTATAAGTTTGAAGACCGAAATTTTATTTAAAAAAAGAATATTTTTGATTTATTTTTATTTAGATTTATTAGAATTTATGATAATTTAATAAAATTATTTTGAATTTATTCGGAATTTATAATAAGGTTTTACGGTTTAAACCCGAGCATCATTTAACTATTCCCGAGTCATCGTAAAATCCCGTAACAAATTCAAAACTCGACTTTGGCATGAGTCACACGCGCGTGTCATCTTTTTCCACTCACAATTAGATATTCTAATTGTTTTGATTAAACTAATCAAAATATCTAGATATTTATTAACTTTATCGATCCGTCAACGAAAATTACGCAAATCGCTCAAAATCAGACGATTCCTCACCATACCACACGGCTCCTTTAGTCCTCTCTTAGGCCTTGATATTTTCATTTCTTTTGATTATAATAACATAATATCTTGATATTTAATTTAATTAACTTTATCGTTAATTATATTTAATCGATTACCGTAAAATAATTATTAAACGCGAGTCAATTACGTAACAACAATTTCAAAACCCGACATCCATCTTTGCCTATAATTACACGGCTCCACTCCACTCTTTACTCACTAACAACTTTTCATTTTTCAACAAATCAAATAAAGATCAAAATATCACTTTCTTTTATCGTTCTTCATTTGTTCTTCGTGGTCTTCAATTGTTCTTCATCGTTCTTGAGCAAAACCTTCATAAAATCTTCATTTCTTAATTAAATCCGTCCTAACTTATAATTCTAGAATCTCCTCTTCGCTCTCCATCTTCTAGTACGGTTTATTTTAAATTCCGTCAAAATCGTTTTCAACATTTAATTATGGAAAAATCAAGTTTAAGTACTAATGATGTTTTTCTTGTCTTTTCTTATAGGGAAGATTTTGAAGACGAGTTTGGAGACTCGTATATTTTGGGGGAAGATTAGTAGGAGGGGTTCTTGGTTTATACTTCTTATTTTGATGCTAATTGGTTTTACTAGCTAAGGTAACGATTCCGAGTTACTCGACGGATATATGTTACATAGCTTTTGTTTTCTTTAGTTTTGGTTCATCTT
>JAIUZE010045393.1:0-16810 GCA_022085475.1 Heliosperma pusillum | reverse complement strand
TGTCAAAACTTTTATTGCAAAACAATTTTAAAAGAGGGTCTGTCGACAAAACCCTATTTATAAAATCCGAGGGTTCTGATTTACTTGTTGCTCAAATTTATGTAAACGATATTATTTTTGGTTCTACTAACAATAAATTGTGCAAGTACTTTTCAGATCTTATGACCTCAGAATTTGAAATGAGCATGATGGGAGAATTGAAATTCTTCCTAGGATTGCAGATTCAACAAACCAAAGAAGGCATAAAGATTCACCAACAACAATATGTCAAGGAGCTAATCAGAAAATTTGGTATGGAGAACGCTCATCCAATGGACACACCTATGGGTAACTGATAAAAAGTTGACCTTGGACGAAAAAATGGTAAGTCCGTAGATGAGACTACATATCGAGGTGGTATGAAAATTGATTTTTTATTATATTTAAATACAAGTAGGCCTTTGACATTATGTTCAGGTATGTGCTGCGCTAGAATTTCATCATGTCTCTAAGCAAATCACATATGATGTGCAGTTAAACGTATCTTGAGATATTTAATTGGTACATCTAACTTATATTTGTGGTATCCACTTGAGTGCAATTTCGATCTAGTAGGATATTCAGACGCAGATTATGCGGGATGTTCTTTAGATAGAAAAAGTACCTCTGGATTTGCTACGTTTGTTGGACCTTGCATAATTACTTGGGGCTCAAAGAAGCAAAATTCGGTTGCGTTATCTACTGCAGAAGCCGAATATATTGCTGCAGGACTGGTATGTTCTCAATTACTTTGGTTAAAGCAACAACTATGTGATTACGGTGTTAATGTTGGTTGTATGCCTGTTTTCTGTGATAATACGAGTGCTATTATTATTTCTAAGAACCCAGCTCAGCATTATCGTACTAAGCATATAGACATTAGACATCATCTTTTACGTGACCATGTAGAAAAGGGCAACATTAAACTCGAATTTTGTAGTACTGAAAATCAATGGGCTGACATTTTAACAAAGGCGTTAGCGAGAAGACGTTTTGAGATTTTGCGGTTGGAAATTGGTTTAATCAGTAGCAATTAAATTCGTCATTTTTATTTTGTGAATCTGCGTGACTGGTTAGAATAAGACGAGATTGTATGACTGTGTCCGCATATTTCATTGATAGTATATTTGTGTTTAATATAATATATTTTACGTGCGTATCTTGCATAATTAAGTGTTTTATGGTAATTGAATTATGAACCACATATTTGCCAAAAACCTATTTTATTCACTTTCCAAACTAAACCAAAATTCTACCCTAGAATCCTATGTTGGCCGAAATTTTCAAACAAAATCACCTTACCATATCTTTTTATTTACCAAATTCTATCCTTACCATATCCCCACAATTAATTACCTAAGATTCCTTTTCCTACCAAAATTCAAAAAAAAAAAAAAAAAATGGAAATAGGTGTCTCTAGGCCGGCACACCCATGTGCCATGTACAAAAGTACTCTTCCCAATTTTTACAATTCATAATTACCCATCACTTTCACCACACAAACACTTCACCCAAATTTTAACTCTTTCTCTCCCTTTCTCCTTCCTCACGGCACCCAAACAACAACAATAAAAATTACCCAAAACCTTCAACCTTCATCCATGGCTTCCACAAGATCAAAAATCTCCCAAAACCCAAACCCCAAAACTCCAAAGCCTAGCATGCCCACAAATACTTTTCCTAATCCCACACAAAAAACACCTACCATGAACCAAACCGAGTCCGGTACGGGTCTTGAGGGTACAAAAAGAAGAAGGTTAAATAAGGGAAAACCTAGAGTACAAGAAGAAGCTACTACCGAAACTGTTGACACGGTTCCCGAGGTGACTACACGGGTCACATTCCGTGATTTTTAGCCTCAAGAAACATCTTCCGGGCTTGACAAACTCCGTCTCACGAAAGATGAAAGAAAGCTTGTAAACCGAGTTGCTCAGTACGTAATACATGGGGGTCGTCATTATCCGAAAGCTTGGTGTGACAAATATGCGGCTTTAGGATTCTTTACCGACTTTCTCAATTTTCAAGAATGGGAAACCATTGCACAATTTTCGGGTCCAGTCTATCCGATTGAGGTAATACAGTTTTTCGCTTCTGTTTCGTTAACTGCTGGGGTGTTGAATGTCGTTGTCAATGGCCGTTCGGTTTTGATCTCCGTGACGGACTTTTGTACTATGTTTTTGGTTCCTGATGATGGAATCAAAATCAACCCGAGTACGTCCTGGGATGAACTGACGGACACGGCCAAGTTGGAAGTAAAGAAATATTTTGATGTTGGAGCTACTTTGTCGAGTTGTGTTTTGGCGGGGAGTGTGTCCCCAAAGTTGAAATTTATGTTGAATTTTTTATGGAACACCGTAATTCCGCGTCGAGGAGGACGAGACAAGATTGCATGTTATGAGATGTTAGTTGTGAAGAATTGGTTGGAGGGAAACCGGGTTAATCTACCTTTTCTTGTATTTTCTCGTATCTCACAAACCGCCTTTTCGGTGACCGAGGACAAGATTTATTCGACCCTTGACTTACCCTACGGGATGTGGGTGTCACGGCTACTTGAGTCGAAAGGGGTCGTTGGTGTGAACAATTATGGGGTTACCGTCAAGGATGATATGTGTGACACGTTCTTAAAATTCATGAAGTTGGATGCTTGTGGACCGGAGTTGATGTTTTTTACCAAGGGGGGTTCGGTCGGGTTAAAACCGGTTGAGACTGATTTTTCGGGAATCGAGTCTAGGTTGGATATGTTTATGGGAAGTGTGATGGAGCGCCTTGACGCGCAAGACAAGAAGATTGATGCGGTGTTGGACAAGATTGTTCAAACCGTGGCATTGGGGTCCACTAGCTCCACCCGTGACCATGGTGGGTCGGGTGTGAGTAGTGAGATGAGGTCTTGGATGACGGGTGTGGATGATTGCCTAGCTAAATTGGAGAGGAACATTGTCGATAGTCGACAAGAGATGTATAGGCAAAGGGACCGCATGCAATACTTGGTGAGACAAGGCGGCTCGTTGGTTAAAAGTGGTACGGAAATGCGTGAGGGGATGCGTACTATCTTTGATGCAACTGAGGCTCTTTCCTTGAAAATTCGGAACTTTGACGTTTGCCTCACCGCTCAAGCTACCCATGTGTCCACGTGCCTTGACCGTCTCTCCACTCTCGAGTACCGCACCCGACCCGGTTACATTGACCCTAACAAAATCCGCCAACCTAACATGCCTTGATCTTCTTATCCTCGTTTGTTTGTTTCTTGAACTACTTTCCCAATTCGGCCCATTTTGGCTTGTTTAAACTTTATCCTATTTGGCCCACTTGGCACCTAACAATATTTCTTGTGGTTTGTAGTTCTTAATTAACATTTGACATTTGATTTTGCTTGTTATATATCGTTTTATATTGTGTATTTTGCATATCTATTTCTTGCCTTGACGTGTGTTATTCTAGTCGTTTTATGTCTTTGTTCTTGTCTTTTCAATGATGCCAAGAGGGGGAAGAAATGATATGATTTGAGTCTTTGCTTAAGCTTGCTCCTTGTCAAGACTCGTTATCTCTTAAAGTCTTTCAAGCTATAACTTTGGCTAAGTTGTTATGTTCTTGGGATCAAAGTTGCTATAACTTTGGAGTGTTTTGTTGAGGGGGAACGATACTTAGTCATTTTGTTAAGAGGAAATCATAAGAGACTTGTCATCATCAAAAAGGGGGAATTTGTTGGACCAATTTCAAAGTTTTGATAATGACATGTGTTTATGTGATAATATGTTTTACTCGATATATCATATGCGTGTAATTGTGTGCTTTAGTTTTATTATAGCTAGCAACAATTATGAGAAGAAAGATCAGAGTTAGGCATAACTTTGATAAAAACTGTGAGACAAAGTTATAACAACTTCAGGAATAACTTTGTAAGTGAACATGGAAGTTATAGCTAACCAGGCATAACTTTAAAGAAAGTCGCTTCAAGCAAGATCTACATAAAACAACACAAGACTCAAGATGGAGGGTCTTTGTGATCAAGATGAAGAGATGATTCGTATACTGAAGATCTTTGTGAAGATTAGATAGTATAGGTCGTCATTCGGTAACTATTCCATTCGAGAGATTTTATGTTCAAAGTTATAGCTTTAGCCTATGACTTTGGATGATAAATGTTGATGCATGATTTTTGAAATAAAATGATTTAAATGTTTTCAAAAGTGAAAGAGTATTTTTATATTTATCAAAAGTTTTATTAGAGAATATATTTATGAGATTCTATTGGTTAGTAATACAACTTATGGGTTGTCATGCTACCTAGGATTTCTAATATATTCTATCTCAATTTGTTGTTAACCTAATTAGCCCACCTAGGGTTTAAGCCACCTAGGGTTTCGTGTAAACCTAGGTTTGTGCCTCCTAGGGTTGCGTGCCTCCTAGGGTTTCCTGAGCTAGGGTATTTCGGCCTATCTAGGTTGTTTCACTTGTTTACCTAATCTAGGATTCTATTATATCTTTACAACAATATTTTGAGATATTAAAAGATAAATATATTTCTATAAGATAAACCAAATAATATTTTAAGCAAATATTATTTTATGATAAGATAAATATCTTTCTTAAATATTAAGCCAGGGTTTTAGATCTACTATACTTCTATTACTATAAATACTCCTTCATATCAAAATTGTAAAACACACGAAATACACGAGCAATCACACGACACATATACTACTAGTGTTGATTTTCCAAAATCGTTTTAAAGCAAACCTTTGAGCAAATATTTATTATTTTTAGAGTTTGTTTTTCAAAAGAGTCGTGCATCAATTATTATCAATCACTTGAGTGAAATACGTTATTGGATAATAATACATCATTATAAGGTTACAATTCTTTAACGGGAATCTGTGTGAGTTATATTGTACTTTCTTATTAGCGTAAGATAGTATAGAGTATTTAGCGATACTCACCTTGAGTTATAATCATAGTGTTGATTATACGAGTGGGTTGATAATTCTTGTAATCCGTAGGAAGGTACTAAAAATTATTAATCGAGAATAGTGGACGTAGGTTTCAACGTGTGAAACTGAACCACTTCAAAAATCGTGTGCCTCTCTCTACTCTCTTTACTTTTCGTTATTTCGTTACTTGCGCTTACTTTGATTAATTAATTAGTTGATTTAATTTCATAAGATCAAATAATTAATTACATATCATATAAATCGAAAAAGTGGGGCTAGTTTTTAATACTCAATTCAGCCCTCCCCCTCTTTCGTATTCGATCAATAGACTCTACAATAAGACTATTAAAAAAGGTTTTAAAAAGGTTTGACATAAATCCGACATGAATCTTACATGAATTAAATAAAGTACAAAATAAAATACAAAAGATGGGATTATTACTCCCTCAGACTTACATGTTTGACGAAGCGAGATTAACTAAGTTGCGTTTTAGTGTTAGCTCAACTTGAATGTAAAGAAAGTGCCCTCGTCAGATGATTGAAAATTGATTGAATAATTGATTGATTAAGTGTAGTGGTCAAATTGGTCGGTCATGCAAAACGAGACGGATGCCTAGAAGGATCTGAGCTTACGTGGTTGATTGATCAAGCACGTAGATGTCAAAATGTTTAGAGCACGGTCTAGAATGCAAAGAGAGAAGAGAAGGGCGGACACTCGCGTGCCTTAAAAGTGAGAACGAAGCTCTCCTTTTATAGGAAAAAATAGTAAGAGTTTGGAATAACTCGAACTAGGAAAGATATATAGAAAATATTCCGGAAATAGGAAAAATTGAACTGGGGAAGAGGCGCAGCAGGAACTGCGACTCTTGGAAGGGGCGTAACACCTGCTGCGTTATTTCTCAAGAAGTATCCTACTTTGAAAGAGAGATTTCCGCGTTTCCTTTATGCAATTGCGGTTGATTTCAAATTTCTATTAACTAAAATACGGATATATTTTAGCAAAAAAGATATGTCTTGAGATATTAAAATATCCGGAATGTTCTCGAGCATTCAGACTCGGTTTTAAAAGATGGTTTATAGAAAATGAAGCGGTTTTTTGAGCCGGACTCCAAATAAACTCTAATGACTGTTAAAACGACTGTATCGGCAGGTAGATGGCGAAAAGGGGTAGACACAAGTATTTGAGCTATCACTTGACGACAAACTTATGAACTGTCATAAATCATTTCGCATACCAAACATGCGGCCCAATCATCACTAGGTGGTTGGCGGAGTTATGATGTCTGTAGGAGATCGAGGTGGAAGGCGTCGAGCCCCCAGCTTATTCCGAGAGGTTGGAGTATACTAAGACGGCTGGCTCCGTGGCAACATCTTGTGAGGAAAGTGGGCTTCTAATTTTGGCTATCTCCTTTACTTCCATTTCATAGGAATGCAATTGTTTGATCCTTGTTTCCATCTGAATGCAGGTGGCACCGTCTCATGACGTTGCGGTGTGGAGGGTGGCCAAGCGGCTAAGGGCTACAGCCATTAAGGCACTTGTAGGCGGCCGGGACCGACATGTATGAACCTATCGTTCCTTGTTTATTTTGTTGTATTTTGAGATGAGATAACTGAAATGAGGCATTTATTTTCAAAAGCCTTGGAGCATGAGCTGGCAGAGTCTCGGAGGGAGACAGCAGAGTCCAGGGAGGAGATAGCTCGTCTATTGAGGGAGATAGAGGACAGATATATTGAGATTGCTGCTCTCGAGGTTCTAGCTGGGCTCGGTTATGAGGAGGAGTAGCCGTTTTATTTTTGTTGTAGACTTTGCACTTGTTTTGGATCTGTTTTGCATATTTTGGATTTTGTTATGGGCGGAATCCCCCAGTTGGATGTATATATTCTCGTTTTGACTGTGTTTGATGGCCTTAGTGCTCTTACTGTTGGGTATTTCTTATGTTCCTGCAGGTTAGCTTAAAAAACAGGTTTGGTAGCTGACGGTTTCTGTCGTCATGCTGCCGAAATCACACAGAGATTCACATAAATACATGAAGAATTTTCCTATTGCATATTGGTGGCCTAAACTGACGCAAAACGAAAAGAGGTTTACAAAAAGCGGTTTTGTAAAAAGAAATGTATAAGTTTTTGAAAATGTATAAGTGTGAAAGACTTGGGAAGAAAGAGAGAGGAGTGAAATGATTCCTCTGTATAAGTGTGCTCATCTGGCGACCATGACGATTTCTGTCTTGAAAAGCGAACCCGACGAGGATTAGGAAATTATAAACGAATATGAATTAGGAAGGAGCAAAAGCTGGAAATTCAGAGAAGAAATGGAGCTGCGCAAGAGTTCAGCATGCCTTTGCTTAGGGGAGATCATCCTTGACCTTGATAATAGAAAGGCTAACCGCGACCTTCCATATTTGGGGAGTCCTATCATTTTTGCAGGTATTAATCTTTCTTTCTTTATTTTTTTTCCTTCTTTTTTTTTCGTTTTGTTTTTTTTTTCTTCTCTTTTTTTCTTTTTTTTGCATTTTTTTTTGCCTTCTCCCTTATGCGATATGGTTGATGGAACGCTTGCAATTGATCGAGCCCCTAGTTAATGTGTCAGGATACCGTGCTCGATCCATTACCATGAGGACTAGGCTCTATATGGTGGACTTCACTCGGGTTTCCAACTATTGGGAGAAAAAGCTGAAAGGTGAAGGTGTCCCCACTTATCCGATGGACTGTGCCATGGTGGCACCTCAGGACAGTTACTAGCTCATCATCCTTGGACCCAACTCGGTCACTTCGCATTACTGGTTTGGAGTTTATGGTATGCATATTTTCAAAGATACTGGTGAATCAAGTTGGCCTTAAACAGAGGATTCCGAGACTTGATACTGTTCCCCAGACTGCCTTGGCTCATACTACAGAGTCTTGTAGGGATTGGGCCACTAGATGGGCGCAAAGGAATATGTGGTTCATACCCGTTCCTGTTAGCTCCGTATGGGTATCTGACTCATACCTGAGATGGAGGAAGGCTAGTACTACTAAAGAGCGCGAGAAATCAAGGAAACGTGAGCCTGTGGATTGTAAGATCTATGGGACTAGTAAAGAGAAGTCAAAATATCTGACTGATGAGGAGGAAGAAGCCGGATTCCTAGTCGCACATCCAGCAAAGAGATCGAGGACTAATCCTGCTGCAAGGGTGGTGATAGATAGAAATGGGAATACTAGACCCCGAGAAAGACCCTTGGTGATTAGATCTGAGGTAACGCAGGAGCGTCCGGCTCGTGGTCAAGATAGAGATAGAAACAATAAAAATGGAAAAGGAAAGATGGAAGAATAGCCTTAGTCATATTTTATTATTTAGTTATTATTATTATTATTTTAGTTGAGTTGTAATAAATGGTGGGATTTTTAGAATCCTAGCCTAGCTTTTATTTCAGCATTTATCTATGTATGTGAGATATTATTACTAGTTTTGGATAATGAATAAAAATTAATTTGGTTAAGAAACTGATAGGTTTTTCTTTCTTTATTATTCTTGTCGAATTTCAAATGAAAATGCAAATGTCCTTCTACTCACATTTTAAAATAATAGCGGGTTGAATCCTGTGAAGGATTGCCTACGTATTCATTTAGAAAAAATGAAATCAAATACTGCGCGTAGTTCAAAAAAATGTAAAAGAATAATAGTTCGAAGCAAGAGTTTGTAATGAACTTAGAAAAGGGTAGCATGTGCTTTACTATATTCCTAAAATGAAATACAATTCGATTTATTTGATGACATGAGGATTATCCTAATGTCAGAATGCAAGAGCATAGCGACAATAAATTCAACTGGTCAGGGGCCGGTTTTATTTCGTGTCGCAAGAGCGGCGCGTAGGGTTGCGCGAGGCACGTTTTCCTAGTGCATGCTAAGGGTAGTACCGTTTAAACTCGTCTAGGTTGGTAGGGTTAGATAATTCAATCCCATCTAGGTAAGTGATTCTAACCGCACCCCCTGAGAGTAAGGATTTGACTAAGAAAGGTCCAGCCCAGTTAGGTTTGAACTTTCCTCCTATATTGACAGGTAGGAGAGCTCTGACTAATTTGAGCACTAAATCCCCTTCTTTGATGTTTCTGGATTTAACTCGTTTGTTGAATGCTCGTTTGATACGTGCCTGGTATGTCTGTACATTGTGTAATGCACACAGTCTTTGTTCGTCCAAGAGGACGAGTTCATCATATTTATACCTCTTCCAATCAGCTTATGGGATTTGAAGAATACGCAGAGATGAGATTTCCAGCTCTACTGGTTGTACAAATTCCATTCCATAGGTTAGATAAAAAAGAGTGGCCCCAGTGGGTGTCCTAACTGAAGTGCGGTAACGCTATAATGCGAAGGGTATTTTGCATGGCCAATCGCGGTAATTGTCGATCATTTTCTTGAGGATTGTTGATAAGGGTAAAGCCGTGTTCCCTAAATCAAAATAAATCCTAACTCAATACTAACTAATAGTCAGTGATAAGTAAGGTATCGAATCAATAGGGAGGGGGTAATAATCTATTAGCTAAAACTAAGTTCGTCTTAAGGTAACAATTTCTTGAAAGTTTGGTTTGGTTTCTAAACAAATTGCAAATAATAACAATAAATGTGAAATAAATAATATTAAAAGTCTAGGGTCTCAGGTTCACTAAAATTATTATTCAGGGATAGGGGAATAATCAATTAATCATGTAATAAAGTTATCCAAGGTCACAAGATTGGTCGATTCAATTATGCCCTTTAGAACTACAATTTAACATGCGATCGCTATCATTAAACGAGTTCTATTCAATTATCGTAGCCTATCTTAGTCTTAACCCGGTTGGTGTTAATCCTAATTCACGAGACTAGTTAGTTAATCATGGCCAGTAATTAAACAACTAGATTTGAAACGATAATCAAACAATAACCATGTTATTGCAATTCAATCAATTAATCTACCCCTTCTAACAATCCTAGATCGCCTTTCAACCCTAGATGAAGATTTCGCTACTCATACTAATAATACTAACAACAATTAAATTTATGTGAGACATAATTAAAATCATAAGAAATAATAACAAAGTAATTAAAATAACTAAAGATTAAACCTTGAATAACAATGTAGAATAATTACCGATTACAAGATTGAAAGATTGGAAGATCTTTCGAAACTTGGACCACTCCGATAACTAATAAAAATAATACTAAGGTTTTCTAGGAGTTTCTGAATAATTAAAAGCGTAAGAAATAATAAGGGACGAGTTTTCTATTTATATTACACAATAATCCAATTTTTAATAAATTTTAGGAAAACACAAATTCCTCTAAATACTCGATCGAGTATTGGGACAGTCGATCGAGTATTCTGCTGCGTCTCGATCGAGTACTAGAAACTCGATCGAGTGTTCCAATTCTCCTTTACTTCTTCTTAGCACGACTCGATCGAGTTTTCTGCATAATCGATCGAGTGTCTTGTTTTGCTCCTCTTCTTGCTTCGTTCATTCTTCTTTCAACTCGATCTCCGTGCATATCGACTCCGCGGTGTTCATTATCATCTAATTGTTCCGCAAATGCATCTAATCTGCATTAAAACACCAAAAGGCGGCAGTATCGACATTCTAACAAAGATGAAATTTGATTGTTCATTTAGTCACTAAAAAGCGTCACTAAAGTGACTTAGGGGAGACAAAAACATGTATATAAATATGAATCATCAAACTCCCCCAAACCATCCCTTTCCTTGTCCTCAAGCAAAACACTAGACACAATACAAAGACAATATACAAATGGTGAAATCAAAAATCTTAAAGCTAACGCTTATGCACATACAAATCCCTAGTCATCCATATCTATAACAAAGTAATGACCTAGTTGCACCAATAAAACAAATTCAAAGGCACGGAAAATAGAAAACGCAGCTCAAATCACGAGATGTTACATGATACCGTATTCGACGAAACCAATTACCTTTCGATCTTGCAAGACAAATTAGTCGGATTCTCGCGGATTCACTCTTTCACACAAATGTGTTTGAAAGGTGAGTTTTGTAAAGATAGAAAGAATTAGAAACACTCACTCAATTTATGAAACATGCTTGCAATCTAATGTGATAGTAATTTCCCCAACTAATACGCATTCTCAACAAAGTACATCTATCAAGGACAACAAGGGAGGCTAATGGGTGACGGTATATAAGTGGATTGTGCCAAGGCACGTATGGGAATGTGGGGCTAAGACCGGTAGTCGCAGCGACACTTATCAAACCAATCCTAGAATAAAAAATACAAACCAAACCCAACTAGAGAAATTATCTCAAAATTGACAACACAAGAGAGATATCATGGCAGTCCCTTGTCTCAGCCCCACAATCCGTGACAATGACAAGGTCATGGCAAGACAAGGACACGGCCCCATGACAAGGACATGGCAGCATCTTGGCAAGCCAAGACACGGCCATGACAAGGCCATGGCAGCCCCTAGGAGGACCAAGACACGCAACAAGGAAGCAACAAGACAAGGACATGCCTGTCCATTTGTCTCGGTCAAGACAAGAGCATAGCAGCCCCACTTGTCTCGGTCAAGACAAGGACATGCCCAACACATGCCAGCCACAATGCCCAAGCCAAGACAAGTCCAAAGACAAGGACATGGCTAGTCATGACAAGGACATGGCTAGTCATGACAAGGACAAGGGCCCCTGCCATGGGCAGCAATTGTTGGACCGGTTTCAACAGTCCCTTGGACTGTTTAGACTAGTTGTTATTATGTCCTTTTGTTTGTAATGCTATATCATATTGTCCTCTTGCTCCTTTCAATTGTAGCCATTAGATGTAGCTTTTTAGATGGATGGATAGGATGTAATGTGAGCCCCTATATAAGGAACTCACCACCCAATGTAACATTCAGTTTTTGATAATGGATTAAAAGAGTTGTGTCAAACACAAACTTGAGGGTTAGCTCAAGGAGCACCTCGTCACAACCAATAGTGGCCATGCCTTTCTTGGTTGTTCGATTAAGGGAGGTTAACCTGTGCTAGGCTGTGGTTAAGCTCTCCTAATCGGCCAGGCCTGGTGGTCGCCCTGTGCTAGGCTGTGGGTGATCAACCTACGTCTGTTAGTGAGGTTAGTTTGGTTCTGTGCTAGGCTGTGAGCTAAGCTAAACTTGCTGTCCAGGTTGAGGTCCAAACTTGTGCTTGTCTGTAGTTTGGGTCTTGATCATATCGAGCTTGAGTTAGGGAGGTGGACTTGTGTGGTCTAACTCCTTGGTTCGAGTAGGTTGTGGGTCGAGCCATGAGCCGGTCTTGTGGCCCTTGGTTCACAACCATATCTTTCATGTTTTTTATAGGCTTAGGACACAAATAAACCCCCATAAGTCCCCTTTTTGTTGCTGCCACTTTGGGGCAGCCCCATGGTTGTCATTCGGACTTTGGGCCGTTCATAGGGTCCTCCACAAAAACGCATAGACCCCCCTAATTACGCTGCAGTTACCATGCAAACAATGGGTAATAAAGCAAGGAAGACTCATGGTTCACTCAAGGAGTTACAATGCAAACAATGGGTAATGAAGCAAGGAAGACTCATTGTTCACACAAGGAGTTACAATGCAACTATGGGTAATGAAGCAAGGAAGACTCGTTGTTCACACAAGTAGTTACAATGCAACAATGGGCAATAAAGCAAGGAAGACTCATTGTTCACACAAGGCGTTACAATGCAAACAATGGGTAATAAAGCAAGAAAGACTCATGGTTTACTCAAGGAGTTACAATGCAAACAATGGGTAATGAAGCAAGGAAGACTCATTGTTCACACAAGGAGTTACAATGCAACAATGGGTAATGAAGCAAGGAAGACACATTGTTCAGACAAGGAGTTACAATGCAAACAATGGGTAATGAAGCAAGGAAGACTCAATTTTCACTCAAGGATTTACAATGCAAACAATGGGTAATGAAGCAAGGAAGACTCATTGTTCACACAAGGAGTTACAATGCAACAATGGGTAATGAAGCAAGGAAGACTCATTGTTCACACAAGGAGTTACAAAGTAACAATGGGTAATGAAGCACGGAAGACTCATTGTGCACACAAGGAGTTACAATGCAAATAATGGGTAATGAAACAAGGAAGACTAATTGTTCACACAAGGAGTTACAATGCAAACAGTGGGTAATGAAGGAAGACTCACACAAGGACATACAATGTAAACAATGGGTAATAAAGCAAGGAAGACTCATAGTTCACTCAAGGAATTACAATGCAAACAATGGGTAATGAAGCAAGTAAGACTCATTGTTCACAAAAGGAGTTACAATGCAACAATGGGTAATGAAGCAAGGAAGACTCATTGTTCACACAAGGAGTTACAATGTAACAATGGGTAATGAAGGAAGGAAGATCATATTCACCAAGGGTACAATGCAAACAATGGGTTTAATAAAGAAGGAGACTCATTGTGCCACAAGGAGGTACCATGCCAAACAATGGGTAATGAAGCTAGGAAGACTCATTGTTCACACAAGGAGTTACAATGCAAGCAATGGGTAATGAAGCAAGGAAGATCCATTGTTCACACAACGAGTTACATTGTAACTATGGGTAATGAAGCAAGGAAGACTCGTTGTTCACACAAGGAGTTACAATGCAACTATGGGTAATGAAGCAAGGAAGACTCATTGTTCACACAAGGAGTTACAATGCAAACAATGGGTAATAAAGCAAGGAAGACTCATGGTTTACTCAAGGAGTTACAATGCAAACAATGGGTAATGAAGCAAGGAAGACTCATTGTTCACACAAGGAGTTACAATGCAACAATGGGTAATGAAGCAAGGAAGATACATTGTTCAGACAAGGAGTTACAATGCAAACAATGGGTAATGAAACAAGGAAGACTCAATTTTCACTCAAGGAGTTACAATGCAAACAATGGGTAATGAAGCAAGGAAGACTCATTGTTCACACAAGGAGTTACAATGCAACAATGGGTAATGAAGCAAGGAAGACTCATTGTTCACACAAGGAGTTACAATGTAACAATGGGTACTGAAGCAGTTCCAGACTCATTGTCCACAAGGAGTTACAACTGCCAAACAATGGGTAATGAAGCGAAGAAGGACTCATTGTTCACACAAGGAGTTACAATGGAAATGAAAACAATGGGGAATGAAGGAGAATCACACAAGGACATACAATGTAAACAATGGGTAATAAAGCAAGAAAGACTCATAGTTCACTCAAGGAGTTACAATGCAAACAATGGGAAATGAAGCAAGTAAGACTCATAGTTCACACAAGGAGTTACAATGCAACAATTGCAGCAGGTGCTGGGGCACCCTGGAGGGCAGAATCCAACAATAGGGACAAGGGGGATCAAGGGGTGAGCACTGGTGCAACAGGAGTAATCAAGGGAAAGCCTAAATTTCATGGTCATGATTAGCCTTAAAAGACTCCAAGCTTATGGGTGCTTCAAAGTCACCAATTCCTACATAAAAGGAATGTGATCACAACAGGAACAAGATAAGGGTCCTGTTCTTGGCAACATAATTTAAGCTACACTCATTCCATTTTGATGATCTTTATATGGTTGGAAAGCTAAGTGGATTAGCTACAAAATGAAGTTGGAACCACCACCATATTAGGTCTGTAGCTTGCCCTATGGTTGCTATAAAACAGCCTCTACATAAGAGTCTAATGCAATGTTCCGCCTGACCCCCTCTTACCAAAAGGTCCATAGCTGAATATTGGAGGACGACCTTTGAGTGATTCCAAATGGAGGAAGAAGCTTACTCATTTAGCTTTAAAATGGCACCTTGGGGTACTCCTACATCATCCTAAAGAGAAAGTTAAGGTATGTGAAAAACGCTTCTGGCTAGGGTATGTTTGCTGGGCATCTGAGGAAGACCAGTCAGCACTCCAAGTTGAATAACTAAAGATCTACTACGTGTTTAGGGGTGATTCTTGTTTGAGGAGAAAGCTAACATCCATAGCTTTCAAATGAGATATCATGGAGATTCAAATTCATTCTGAGCAGAGAGTTATGAGTGTTACAAAATACAATCAGATGAGTCCAAGTTCTATCTGGCCCGGTTCAGGTGGAACATCAAAGAACAATGTCTAAAGGCAACTCCTAACCTGAATTAAGTGATTCCAAAGCCTAAAACCCTTCGTTTAAAGTCATCGGAAGATAAAATTCCAGGAGAGCTTTTGCTAATTCACAATAAACGAGCAGGTTTAGCTAAGTGCAAACAAATGGGTCCAGATGGGGACATTTCAGCATTGTCTTGTACCAAGGCTGTTTTGGGTGCTATATTTGGCTAGGCAAGACAAGGGCACGACTTGAAAGACATCCTAACCCTTTGGACTTGAAGATGGTAGCTGCCAAGCCCAAGCTCCAAGGTCTTACACATCTTAATTGACCTTGCACAACAAGACAAAGAGGAGCAGCCTGTTTTCTGTCTTATGCTTTATGCTTTATTACTTTATGCTTTGTATTCTAGTTAGTATTCTGATTTGTGTAAGGCCAAGGCCACGACTTATTGTACATTAGATGATGCATTTGAGACCATTAGATGTGTATCTCTTGGCCTATATAAGGCTGGCTTGTAAGAAGTTGAAATCAGATTATGATGAATTAATATAAACCTGAACTTTGTTCATTGCAATTCTTTAGCAAAGCTAAGTGTTGTGGTAATCCTTAGTGAACTTGTGTGTGATCTAAGATTACAGTGTCTAAGAGTCATTACTTGTGTGTCTTGAGTCTTAAACACAACCTTTGCTACCTGTGCTTGTGTGCTAAGGTGCAAAGTTCTATCTGAATTGCCTAGCCTAGTGCAGGTTGTTGGAGTCTTTTCTAAACAAGTTGAGCTTGTGTGAGAGAGTGCTAACCGTGGCCTATTTAACAATAAAAACCATCCTTTTATTAAGAAGTTTCAGTTCAATTGGTTATCAGAGCTTTGGTTTGTGAGTTTATGTTTTTCTACCTACATTATAAACACAAAAACAACATGTTATCATGAGGTGTAACACCCCGTAAATTTGGACCGTTATTATATTTTAAAAGTAATATTTTAAATCAACTTTAATTTAATATTAATTTAATTGAAATAATAATAATTCGATAAAATATAATTTTATTTTATTTTGAAGTAATATAATTATTTTTGATAGTTTGGAAATGTTTAAAAGTAATTTAAAATATATTTAAACCTTTTTCTTTAATAAAAGAGTATTTCAAAGAAAAGTCGTAAAAATGGGATTTTCCATTTCTTACGGTCGTTGGGTAAATGAGTTAGGATATAGGGCATTGGGGTACTTAATTTTCTAGTAAACTCGTGTTTAAAAACTTTAGCGTTGTCGGAAATCGCGTTTGACGAATAATTCGAATTTCCGTCAAATCGAACCAAAACCGAGTAAAAAAAAAAATAGACCCAATACCCCATGACCCTTCTTCAGCCAGCCAACTTCCCCTCTCCCTTAGGTTTCATTTTTATTTTCCCTATTTCGTTCTAAACATCAAAAATCAAAAAAAAAAACTTACAATCGTAATTTCAGCATAACTTCTTCGTTTCTAGTCCGATTTTCGCAAAATTTATATTTTCGGAATCCTCTCTTCAAGATCTACAACCTAGTATGTTTTAATTTCAGTTTTCATTATGTCGATTTAAGATGATTTTGAGCATAATTTCGGTTTTAGTAATTATCGTTGTGTTTTTTTGTTGTTTTTAATAGGTGATGATCATGAAGACGACTTAGGAGACTCATATATAGTAGAGGACGAAGGGTAGTTGCGGTTTTTAGGGTTTTCTCAAGGGTTACTTTCGTTTTTCTAGCTTAAGGTAACTATTCCGAGTTACTCGACGATATAATGTCACAGTTGTTATGTGTTGGAT
>JAIUZE010045391.1:0-28949 GCA_022085475.1 Heliosperma pusillum | reverse complement strand
TCATTTAACCAAACTACATTCAAAACTACAAAAATAGCCCAATGAGTGAAGAGAGATTGGCAGGAGTAGAAGCAAGGATGGAGGACCTGGCTGGGGTTGTAACCACCCTAACCAGAGCCTTGGATCAGGTGATAGGCAACCAAATATTTGTTGGAGGAAGAGGCAGAGGTCGTGGGAGAGGCCTAGGTCCACCAGGAGGCAGGGTCAGACCACCTGAAGAGGAGGAACATTCAGACTCAGATGAATCCACAAGGAGCAGAGCTTCAGGGCATGGCCTCACTGATAAACACCTCAAGGTAGACATTCCTGAGTTTTCTGGTAGCTTAAATCCTGATGATTTGTTAGAATGGCTTAGGGATATAGTGAGAGTCTTTGAATACAAAGGATACAATGATGCTAAAGCCTTTAAAGTAGCTATTCTGAAATTGAAAGGGTATGCTTCCCTGTGGTATGAAACCATGAAGAGTCTAAGGGCTAGGGAGGGTAAGGAACCCATCAAATCCTGGTCTAAGTTGAAGAAAAAAATGTTGAACAAATTTGTTGCTAAGGATTATACTCAGGATTTGTTCATCAAGCTGTCTAAACTAAAACAAAATGACAAATCTGTTGAGTCTTATCTGAGAGAGTTTGAGCAGCTTACCCTTCAATGTGACATCACTGAGAAACCTGAACAAAGGATTGCTAGATTCCTAGAAGGCCTAAGCCCAGGCATTGCTACCAAGGTTAGGATGCAGCCCCTATGGTCCTTTGAGGATGTGGTTAACCTATCCCTTAGGGTTGAGAAAATGGGGAAGGAAACAACCAAGTCTTTCACCAAACCTGCTATAACTAAACCTTATGCTGGGGGCAGAATTGGGGAGGGTCCTAGGACTCCCATAACTTTTAATAGGAACCCCTTGGACAAGGGTAAGGCACCTGTAAGTCAGCAACCTACCCGCACCCCTTCAGAAGAGAAGAGAAAATGTTATCAATGTCAAGGTTATGGCCACTTTAAGAGAGACTGTCCCTCAAGAAGAGCCTTGACAGCAGTGGAAGTCATGGAATGGGAGAAGGAAGGGCTCATTGAGTATGAGCAGGAGGAGGGAACAGGAGAACAGTAAGAGGAAGGTGATGCCCCTTTGGTAGTAGCCCCACCAGACACTGGTCACAACCTTGTTCTTTGGAGGGTTATGCACTCTCAGCATCAACCCCTAGAAGAAGACCAGAGATCTCTAATCTTTAGGAGCAGGTGTACTATTCAAGGGAGGGTTTGTAATGTGATAATAGATGGGGGAAGTTGCACCAATGTGGCCTCAGTTACCTTGGTTAACAAGCTTGACTTGGAGACCAAACCCCACCCCAACCCTTACAAACTCAGATGGCTGAACAAGGGTGCTGAAGTAAGGGTTGATCAACAATGTTTAGTGTCCTTCTCTATTGGAGGCACCTACGAGGATGAGGTGACTTGTGATGTAGTGCCTATGGATGCATGCCATTTACTGCTGGGCAGACCATGGGAGTTTGATAACGATGCCTTGCATAAAGGGAAGAGCAATGTGTACACTTTTAGACATGGGAATCAAAGGATAGTCCTGACACCTTTACCCCCAAACACTAGGGACTATGGTAGTCCTAGTACCAGTGGATCCAAGGAGGTTCTTTTCCTCACAGAGGCAGCCATGCTCAGAGAGGTGGAACAAGAACAACCTGTATATTTCCTCTTATCCAAACAGGTTGAGGAACCAGTTGAGGTGCCCCCAGAGGTAAAGGAGCTGATCAGTGAGCATGAGGATGTATTTCCAGAGGAACTACCATCAGGACTTCCCCCCCTAAGGGGCATAGAGCACCAGATAGACCTCATTCCAGGTGCCATGCTACCTAACAGGCCAGCTTACAGGAGTGACCCCAAGTCCACCCAAGAGTTGCAGAGGCAGGTGGAGGAGCTGATGTCAAAGGGATTTGTCAGGGAATCTTTGAGTCCTTGTGCAGTGCCTGCCCTCCTAGTTCCTAAGAAGGATGGTTCATGGAGAATGTGTATTGACAGCAGGGCCATGAACAATATCACTGTCAAGTACAGGTTCCCCATCCCAAGGCTGGATGACATGTTGGATGAGTTAAGTGGAGCCAGTCTATTCTCCAAGATAGATCTTAGGCAAGGTTACCACCAGGTGAGAATCAGGGAGGGGGATGAGTGGAAAACAGCATTTAAAACCAAGCATGGGCTCTATGAATGGCTGGTGATGCCAGTTGGTCTCTCCAATGCCCCTAGTACATTCATGAGACTTATGACTGAAGTCTTAAGGCCTTTCATAGGTCAGTTCATTGTGGTGTACTTTGATGATATCCTGGTCTATAGTAAGGGCAACTCTGAACATCTGAACCATCTAAAGTTATTGTTTCTGAAACTGAGAGAGCATAAGCTCTTTGGGAAAATGGAGAAGTGTACTTTCATGGCTGAGGAGGTTAAATTCTTGGGGTATGTCATCTCTGCCAAGGGCATATCTGTGGATCAGGAGAAGATTGCAGTCATCAAGTCTTGGCCTATTCCCAAGAACATCAATGAGGTTAGGGGTTTTCATGGCCTAGCCTCCTTCTATAGAAGGTTCATACAGGGATTCAGGACTATCATGGTGCCTGTAACAGAAGGGATGAAGAAGGGTGAGTTCAAGTGGACTGAACAGGCACAAGCAGCCTTTGAGCTCATCAAAAAGAAGCTTTTTGAGGCACCTATACTAGCTCTACCTGATTTTGATCAGCTATTCGAAGTAGAGTGTGATGCAAGTGGGGTAGGGATTGGAGCAGTACTCATCCAAGGAAGGAATCCTGTGGCCTTCTTCAGTGAGAATCTCAATGGGGCTAAGCTCAATTACTCCACATATGACAAGGAGTTTTATGCCTTGGTGAGAGCCCTCATGTACTGGAGCCATTATCTTAAACCCAAGCCTTTTGTACTTCACTCTGATCATGAGGCCCTGAAATACATAAATGGCCAACACAAGCTCAGTGCAAGGCATGCAAAATGGGTTGAATACCTTCAGTCCTTCAACTTCTCAAGCAAATACAAGGAAGGTAAGTCAAATGTGGTAGCAGATGCCTTGTCTAGGAGACATTCTATGTTGGTGACAATCTAACAAAGGGTGCTAGGCTTTGAGTTTATGAAGGAGCTGTACCAGGATGATCCTGATTTCATGGAAGATTGGTTAACCCTGCAGAACAGTCCTAGAGTAAAAGAGACCAAGTATCAGCTGCAGGAAGGTTACATGTTTAAGGGGAACAAATTGTGTGTCCCTCGGGGCTCATACAGGGACCTATTGGTGAGGGAAGTCCACTCTAATGGGCTAGCAGGACATTTTGGGGTGCAGAAGACCATGGATATCCTGCAAGATCAGTTTTACTGGCCTAGGATGGAAGGGGATGTTCAAGCTATTCTTAGGAGGTGTTCTACTTGCCAAAAGGCAAAGAGTTCTTTCCAGGCAGGACCTTACACTCCACTGCCTGTACCTGACAAACCTTGGGAAGACATCAGCATGGATTTCATTGTGGCTCTGCCCAAGACTTCTAGGGGAAAGGATTCCATCATGGTTGTGGTTGACAGATTTAGCAAAATGGCTCACTTTGTGCCATGTAAGAAGACTGAGGATGCCTCAGGGGTTGCTGAGCTTTACTTCAAAGAAGTAGTCAAACTACATGGAGTGCCTAGATCAATTGTTGCAGACAGGGATACAAAGTTTATGAGTTACTTCTGGAAGACCCTGTGGAAGCTCCTAGACACCAGGCTGCTTTTTAGTACATCCCACCATCCTCAAACTGATGGTCAAACAGAAATCACCAACAAAACCCTAGGGAGAATACTGAGGTGCATTGTGAAGAAGTCACTAGGAGATTGGGATCTCAAACTAGCCCAAGCAGAATTTGCCTTCAACATGGCCCCTTCATCAAGTACTGGCCACAGTCCCTTTGAGGTGGTCTATGGCAGCAACCCACTCATGCCTATGGAGCTATCCAATGTGCCTAAAGAGATACTGAACTATGATGCCCAGAAAAGGGTGGAACAAATGCTCAGGTTGCATGAACAGGTTAAGAGAAACATAGAGAAGACTAATGAGCAGTACAAAAGCAAAGCCAAGGTGCCAAGAGGAAAGAAGGAGTTTCAAGCAGGTGACCTGGTGTGGTTACACCTCAGAAAGGAAAGGTTCCCAAGCAAAAGAAAGAACAAACTTATGCCTAGAGCAGAAGGCCCTTTTGAAGTCATAGAAAAGGTGGGAGCCAATGCTTACAAGGTGGATTTGCCAGGAGAATATGGAGTTCATGGCACATTTAACATAGGAGACCTTAGCCCCTACTATGACAGTGAAGAAGAGAACCCTGGAGAGTTGATGCTCAAATCTTTCCAACCTGGGGAGGATGAAGCAGGAGCTAGGGGAGCAACCTCATTTGGCAATCCAGTTCAGACAACAACCAACAAAGACACCCATGTTCAATCTAAGGCAGATCAAGTCCAAACAACTAAGTTTTCAAAAGCAACAAAAGGTAACCATGTCCAAGTAACACACAATCAAGTTATGACACCATCAAAGGCTCATGATCAAGCAACAACAACATCTACACAAGCCATGCCAACCAGAGTAACAAGGTCCCAAATCAACAACAGCCAGAAGGATTCCACAGACACAAGTACCAGTTCCAGGCCACATATCCTACAGCAATTGTCCAAGCAAGGGCTCAACTTCTTTTCCCATCTAGTTGAGGTCCTTAGCTACAAAAAAGTCCAGGATAAGTTTTCCAAATTATCCTTGGAAGTTCAAGTAAAACAGCCCACAAGTTAATCAGTCACTTTGAGAGCCAGGCTGGTTTCAAGACCAATGGATGAACAAAGGCATCTTACTTTTGTGTGACCCTTAGTAGTATTAATAGGGACGTTGGAAGGAGCTTAGAAGTCCCTCTCAAGGTTCCATTTGAAGCACCAGACAGCCAAAACAACCCCAAAGAAAACTGCTCAAACAATGCCATTTCAGGAAAGGAGACAAACTTACTTTTCAGTTGCTTTTTCTGAAGTTGTTGCAGTCTGTTTTTGCTCGTCTTACTAGTAGACTTTTGTATCTCATTTGTTGTTGTTTCAAGGGTCCTTTTAAGCCCTTAGATGTAGTCTTATGTTGGATGGTGAGGATCTTTTGTAATGCTCTATATAAAGAGCCTTTTGCCTTGAAAGAAACTCAGAATGCTGAATGATAAAAACCAGAGTTTCCACTCTTTCTTTGTTAACCTGTGCCAGTCTTGGTTAGCTCTCAACCCTCAACAAACTTGTGCTAGTCTTAGTTTGTTGGCCTGAGTTAGAGTCATTCACTTGTGCTAGTCTTAGTGGGGGAGTTTAGCTTGGGATTCACTGCATTTAGAACTATCTGTGCTTGTCTTGGTAGTCCTGAATACAGGGTTTTATCTATCTTGTCCTTGTCTTGTGTTGTGTGTTTCTATTCTTGTCTTAGCCCCTAGTTTGGTGTTTCAAAAGATTTTTGCGTTTCTTCTATGGAATTGCGGTAGATTTCGAATTCTTTCTAAATAAAATACGGATATATTTTACCAAGAAAGATAAGTTTTGAAATATTAAAATATCCGAAATATTCTCGAGCGTTCAGACTTGGTGTTAAAAGACGGTTTATAGAAAATGAAGCGGTTTTAGACCCGGACTCCAAATAAACTTTAATGACTGTCAAAACGACCGTATAGGCACGTAGATGACGATCAAGGGGTAGATACAAGTATTTAAGCTATCACTTGATGATAAACTTATGAACTGTCATAAATCGTTTCACATACCAAACATGCGACCCAATCATCACGAGGTGGTTGGCGGAAGGTGTAGATTGGAGGTATCTACATTGTCAAAACAGAGAAATAAAGGCGGACCAAAGATTAAGTTTGGAAGATGCAATTGGGCATGAAAGCGGAATTAGAGCGGGTGTGAGAATAATCAAGATCGATAATTATAAGACGAGGCGATGTTATAATATAAGACAATATTTTAGGATATCGTAATCGTAATATTCATTTTATCTTATAGTAGTTATATTATATTATTTAGTTACCTAAAGATTAGGCCTAAGAATAGGAAAGTAGTGATTTAGGAGATTTGTGTACTAGTATATATGCAGATGATTATGATTATATATCATTCATTCAACAATACAAGTTTCATACAAATTCTTCCAATCTTGGTGCTCCAGTTTTTCATGGAATCGGAGCTACATTGATCCTTCTAAACATATTCATCTAATTCAACCATGATAGACAAACCAAGCAATTCCTTCATCCCCACCATTATACCTACGCCCATCGGATAGTCCGAGCTTGATGCTAACCCAGACTACTTTTAAAGGTGAAAACTATGAATTGTGGGCCAACGCAGTGAGGAATGGCCTCGACCCCAAAAACAAATTGGGGTTTTTCGAGGGATTAGTTAAAAAACCTGATATCAAAGAAGGAACTAAAACACTCGAAGTCGTAGCCTGGAGACACTACAATGCAATGATAATATCATGGTTGAGAAACGTCATCGAGTCTAGACTATATCTCTGTATAACCTTTTCGGGTACGGTGACTGATATAGTGTCATTTCACCCTACATTTTCACCATTTTTTGTCTCGTTTTGCTTGCCTTTAACGCTCCCTAAGAGCGTTTCTACGTGTTTTACCTTCTTCTAGCATATTTCTCGCTCTTATCGTGTTTTTGTAGGTAAAATGTCATTTGAGGCGACTTCTACCTAGTTTTGATCGACAAAGAAGAAGGTGAATCACTCGAAGGACCCACGACATACCTTGGGGGGCCCACATACCCTTGGGGGGCCTTACTCAATGCGCCAAAGCCCTCCCGAGTCAAGGCAAGCAAAACCGGGAAGGAAGTAACAAAGTCAAGCAAAGGAAGAGGGACAAGAAGCATTTCACGTGCGTGTAAGGCATTTCACGGTCGTGAGATGTCTTTCCAAGAAGGCGGATTCTCAAGCATTTCAGCTCACGGCCGTGAAACACATTTCACGGTCGTGAAAGTGAAGTCACGGTCGTGAAACACCTTTCACGTTTGTGACTTGATCATGGGAAGTTCCTGCCTCATTTGGTACACAATCTCACGACCGCGACTTGTTTCACTGCCGAGAGACAGTTTTCACGACCGTGAAACCCATTTCACGGTCGTGACTTTGCCAGTCTATGAAGTCTTTCGAAGCCCATCTTTCCTCCATTTTATAAACCTATAAATAGACCCTCTTGTGTAATTAGAGGGCACGAAACCCAAGATCTGAAACTCTCTTAGAATTAGTATTTAATCTTCTATTAATCTTCCATAATTAAGTTAATTATTTGGTTAATTAGTAATTACGACTTGGTTTAGCATTGGAACTTGGTTTGTATACAAAGATTTGTGACAAAATCTTGGTTATTATATCAAAGTTCTCATCTTTTCCCAAGTTGGTATAATTCCTTTTCTTAATCTTGTCTTTAATTAAGTTTTCATTTGAATTCTTGTTATCTACTCATTGTTAATTAGAAAATGTTTATTGTTGTTGATTTCCTTTTGCAATCCTTAGTTAACATTGAATTTCCCTTGAATATGAGTGAGTAGTAATCTTGCTAGGGTTATGTGGGGGATAATGGGTTCTAGTATGAGTTAATGTGTTCTTGTTGGGGTTAATAGTTTATTATTGTCTTGTCTCCATGCTATGCTTATAACATGTTTGATGAAATGCCTACTTGAGTTTGCATGATTCTCTCGCTTGTTTCGAATACCATAAGATCGAAAGTCGTGGTTTTTCGTAGAACCGCTAGTTTGGCGAACCGTATCTAGTGACGCGATAGCTAGTTAGAGTCGGTTTGAGGAGGAATTGTAAGAACGAAAGCCTCAATTCACTTTCCTAGACTAGACGACGTCTCAACTATTAAACCCGGCTTTTTCACCCGACTTTACTACCCATATGAACCCACTCACCCTAGTTTTCTCTCTTATTCGATAACAATCCAATCTTTCTCGTTTTAGGCTCTATTTGTTGTTTTTATTTGCTTTCATTTGTTGTTATTTAGTTTAGCCAACAAATCCAAACCCAATTTACATTGTGACTTTGCAAGAGACTTAGTAGACTATTAGATCATTTCTAGACACCAACCGTCCCTGAGATCGACACTCTTACCACACCACTATATCCTACATCAAAATGGCGCCGTTGGCGGGGACGGTGTATGTTTAATTTGATTGTTTTTAGTTTGCTTTAATTTTTTTTTGCCTCTTGTCTTGAGAAACCTAGTTTCTCGAGGCATTCTCACCGTTTACATTTAGTTTTCTTGTATGCCCAGGCGAGCTCCCCCAAAGGATCAACCTCCAATCGATCCCGAGATCGAAAGGACCTTTAGGAGACTTCGCAAAGTCTTCAAAACCGCAAATAGAAGCTCTTCTTCGAATCCGATTACTACAACGGAGGAGCGTCTACCTTCGATTGAAGAAAGGGAAATCCGGGAAAGTAACGAGGTAGAAATTGAGCATCCAAGGGTAGAGAATTGGGAGGGTCCTGTGCCGATCGCAGAATTTCTGAATCCTTTTGGAATCCCACCAACCATCCCACTTCCCATCCAACCACTCACTCTCCCAAGAATGCCTAAATTTTCATCTCACTCTATTCCCACGGAAGATACTCTTCCAAACACCACCCCCGTACCACAAAATCTAACCGGAAATTTCATTGCTAAAACCGCTTTTATCCAATTGGTGGAGAGTAACCAATTTGGAGGTATGCCAAGTGAAGACCCTCATCTACACATGGAGACTTTTTGTGATTATTGTGATGTCGTTTATCAAACGGGAGTGACTCAAGACCAAATTCGATGGGTCTTGTTTCCTTTATCTTTTATTGGAGCGGCAAAACGATGGTTGAAGAGTCTTGACAAGGTGCTCTAGGTATTGACTCATGGAAGAAGCTAGCTCTAGCTTTTTATCAAAAGTTCTATCCACCGGAAAAGACAAATATGTTGAGAGCTAAGATAACCGGCTTCAAGCAAAGGGATGAAGAGTCACTCTATGAAGCTTGGGACCGATTCAAGGAGATCATTCAGTCTTGCCCTCACCATGGTTTGAGCGAGTGGTTCTTGGTGCAACAATTTTGGAATGGACTTTATGAAGATGCTAGAGGGATCTTGAATATGGGATCAAATGGAAGGTTCACGAAAGTAGATGATACTCAAACTTGGGCACGAATAGAGGAGATGGCAGCCCATAACTCACAATTTAGTAGGCCAAGGTAAACTCCTAGGGGAAAGCATGAGGTGAGCTCCGTCACCCAAATGTGAGCCGACTTTGGATCTCAACTTAGCTCTTATATGGAAGCAATGAACCTCAAAATGGACCAACAAACGGCTCTATTCCAACAAGCTCAAAGCTCATTAACTCAACAACCTATGCAACAAGTGAATGCTATGGTGATGGCACCAAGCTTACCTCAAGGGGTTTGTGAATGTTGTGGAACATTTGGTCATGATTCTCAAGATTGTAGAGGATCCGTGGAACAAGTGAATGCCTTTCAATCTTATAGTCAAGGAACCCCCTAGTCCAACTTTTACAATGAGAACACAAAGAACCACCCAAATCTCTCATATAAAAGCCAAAATGTTCAAAACCCTCAACCACAACCATATGTTGCCCCACCCATGAGAAACAATCAACAAAACTTTCAAAGACAATAATACAATCAAAACCAACCATCTTACAATCAAAACCAACCTTCCTACAATCAACCACAATACAACCAAAATCAATACAACCCACCACCACAAAATCAACCTCCCATGCAACCACAAGTTGGAGATTCAAACTTGGACATTCAAAAAGCGATCCTCCAATTGCAAAAAGACAACCAAGCCAAAGATATTATCATCAATAACATCCTTGCCCACAATAAAATGCTTGAAACTCAAGTGACCCAAATAGCCTTGGGGAGTTCCTCTAGGGGAAAAGGTCAATTACCTCCTCAAGGTAACCCACCTAGAAATGAAACCGCCAATGCCATCCATTTGAGGTGTGGAAAGAGTTATGAAGGACCAAGAGTGCCAATTGAAGATGATAATGGTGAGGGAGACAAAGTGGAAGATGATGGACCAATTGCAAATGAAGTTGTTGAATTGGATGACAAGGAGGAAGAGTGCTCTTCAAGTGAGCAAGTTGTTGTCGAAAAGAAGGATGAAGTGGTAACAAAGAATAAGAAGGTTGAGGAGCCTATTGTGATAAGGCTACCTTTCCCTTCTAGACAAGCCAAAACAAAGCTAGACAAGCAATTAGGCATATTCATGGACATTGTCAAGAATTTGGAGTTCTCCATTCCATTCACCGACCTCATCACTCAAATTCCCGCCTATGCAAAATTCATGAAAGACATCCTTACAAGAAAGAAGTCCTTGAGTGGAGTTGAAACCGTAGCATTCACCGGTGAGTGTAGTGCGTTTCTACAAAACCCAACCCCTTCAAAGTTGAAATATCCGGGTAGTTTCTCCATCCCATGCACCATAGGCAACATAACAATTGACAAGGCCTTGTGTGATTTGGGAGCTAGTGTGAGTGTGATGCCATTTTCCATTTGTGAGAAACTTGGCACGGGGGAACTTAAATGCACCAACATCACACTCCAAATGGCGGACCGATCTACAAAGCAACCTTTGGGTGTATTGGAGGATGTCCCGGTTAGAATTGGAAAGTTCTTCATTCCGGTGGACTTCATAGTTCTTGATATGGCGGAGGATTCTCAAATCCCCATTATTCTTGGGAGGCCATTTTTGCACACCACCGGAGCGGTGATTGATGTGAAACATGGGAGGCTAATCCTTGAGGTGGGAGATGAAAAAATTACATTCAACTTGCAAAGTGCCATGAAAGTTCCAAATCTTGGAGAATCTTGTTATTTCATTGATATCATCGATGCCTTTGTTGAATAAGTGACACCTAGCTTCTTTATGAGGGACCCTTTGGAAGCCATCTTGACCTTGGAACCAAGGGATATTATGGAGGATCTACATGGGTTTGAATTTGACTTACTTGAAGCAACTTTGGAAGGAGAAGAGCTTGATGAACAACAACGTTTAAGACTTGAGTCTATCATCCAAACCTCTTGTGCGATAGATATTGCGGTAGAGGTACAAGCTGCTTCTCTTAAACCCCTTCCTTCTAACTTGGTATATGCTTATCTTGATGAGTCAAAGTGCAAACCCGTGATCGTAAATGCTCACCTTGATGATAATCAATTGAATGCATTGTTGTGTGTTTTGAGAAAGCATGAGAGAGCTATTGGTTATAGCTTGGATGATTTGAAGGGGGTTAGCCCCGAATTGTGTATGGATAGAATTCACATGCAAGATGATCATGAGCCTAGAAGGCAACCTCAAAGAAGACTAAACCCCACCTTGCAAGAGGTAGTTAAAGGTGAAGTCATGAAACTACTTGATGCCGGGATCATCTACCCAATCTCTTACTCCGATTGGGTTAGCCCCGTGCAAGTGGTGCCAAAGAAAGGTGGCACCAAGGTAGTGAAGAATGATAAAGATGAACTAGTGCCTACCAGGGTAGTGACGGGATGGAGAATGTGCATAGATTATAGGAGGTTGAATGCCTCAACAAGAAAGGATCATTTCTCCCTCCCCTTCATTGATCAACTCCTAGAAAGACTTGCCTCAAACAAGTATTTTTGTTATCTAGATGGATACTCGGTATTCTTCAAAATCCCAATCGACCCGATTGACCAATCCAAGACCACATTTACACGCCCTTATGACACTTTTGCCTATAGGAGAATGCCCTTCGGCCTTTGCAATGCCCCGGCTACATTCCAAAGATGCATGATGAGTATTTTTTCCGATTACATTGAGTCTATCATGGAAGTTTTTATGGGTGATTTTAGTGTGTATGGGAAAGACCATTATTGTTAAAATCGCTATCCGGATCGTACGATCGTACGATCGTACGATCCAAGAAGTGGAAAACGATCCAAATCGTCGTAGGATCGTTTTGGTGGTAGGAACGGTACAGGATCGGTCAGAATCGGGTAGGATTGCATAGGATCGTACAGGATCGTGTAGGATCGATGGCAGGATCGTTCAGAATCGTAAAAGGCTTCTTTATGTTCTAATTTTGTGAGTTGGTTGGTCTTTCATAGTTACAACTCTAAAATAAAGGTATATGTAATATATTGATATGATAATTAAGATTTTCGTGCCATTAAATAGAGATTTGACATTATATATCACAAATTATACCAAATTGTTTACATAAACCTATTTATCCAAGTTATTTGTAGGATCTTACGATCCTCGATTCGATCCTGCGATCCGATCCTACTACCCCATCTTCGATCCAAAGTAGAATCACGATCCTGACAACATTGGGAAAGACTTTGATTTGTGCTTGCATAACTTGTCTTTGGTGTTGGAAAAATGTGAAAAAGTGAGTCTTGTTTTGAATTGGGAGAAATGCCACTTCATGGTAAATGAAGGGGTAGTTCTTGGTCATCTTATCTTGGAAAAGGGTATCCAAGTTGATAAAGCAAAGGTGGAAGTGATTGAGCAATTACCCCCACCTTGAAACCTCAAAGGGGTTAGAAGCTTCCTTGGTCATGTCGGCTTTTATCGCCGGTTCATCAAGGACTTCTCCAAAATTGCTAAACCACTTACACAACTTCTCCTCAAGGATACCCCTTTCCATTTTACTAATGAGTGTGTTGAGGCATTTGCTAGGATAAAGGAAGCTCTTATCTCGGCCCCGGTCATGCAATCCCCGGATTGGGAATTGCCATTTGAAGTGATGTGCGACGCAAGCGATTATGCCGTTGGCGCGGTTCTTGGCCAACGAAAGGACAAAGCTTTGCATGCCATCTACTATTCTAGCAAGACCCTTGATGAAGCACAAGTTAACTATGCAACAACGGAAAAAGAGCTTCTTACTATTGTTTATGCTCTAAACAAGTTCCGTTCATATTTGGTTGGCTCCAAGGTCATTGTTTATACGGACCATGCCGCACTTAAATATTTGCTTGCCAAGAAAGAATCTAAGCCCCGCCTCATTAGATGGATCCTTCTCTTACAAGAATTCTATTTGGAGATAAGAGATAAGAAGGGTGCGGAAAATGAGGTGGCGTACCACTTGTCCCGGTTATGCTACAATGGAAGTAAAGATGACATGCCTATCAATGATTCATTCCCGGATGATATTCTCTTTGCCATTAATGAAACCATCCAAAATCAAGCACCTTGGTTTGCGGACTTCGCCAACTACATTGTGGGTGGTGTTCTTCCACCGGGCATCAACCACAATCAAAAGAAGAGGTTTTTGTTTGAAGCTAAGAGATATTTTTGGGATGACTCTTTGTTGTTCAAGGAGTGCGGTGATGGGATGTATAGGAAATGTGTTCCTCAATGGGAGTATGAAGATATCATGAGAGGATGCCACTCCTCTCCTTATGGAGGGCACCATGGGGCAAGCAAGACCGTTTCCAAAATACTTCAATCCGGGTTCTTTTGGCCCTCTATGTTCACTTTGTCCAATGTTGCGATGCTTGTCAACGCACCGGCAACATCTCTTGGAGGAATGAGATGCCCCAAAGAGGGATTCTTGAGGTGGAGGTATTCGATGTGTAGGGCATAGACTATCAAGGCCCCTTTATTTCTTCAAAAGGGAATAAATACATTCTTGTGGCCTTAGACTACGTGTTCAAATGGGTTGAGGCGGTGTCTTCCCCTATCAACGATGCCAAAGTTGTCATCAATTTCCTAAAGAAGATCATGTTCCCTCGGTTTGGAGTACCAAGAGCTCTAATAAGTGATGGAGGCAAGCACTTTCATGAAAAACGACTTGACTCACTACTTCTTAAATACGGTGTTCATCATCGTACCGGTTTGGGGTATCATCCCCAAACTAGTGGGAAAGTCGAAATCTCCAACAAAGAGATCAAATCTATCCTTGAAAAAGTGGTCTCAAAGCACCGTAAAGATTGGAGTTCAAAGCTCGACGACACACTATGGGCATATAGGACGGCATTCAAAACTCCCATTGGAATGTCGCCTTATAAGTTGGTGTATGGCAAGTCTTGCCATTTACCCATAGAGCTCGAATACAAGGCATATTGGGCGATCAAAGAACTAAATCTTGATGCAAAACTGAGCGGTGACAAGAGATTGCTCCAATTACAAGAGCTTGAGGAGTTCCGCCTCAAATCTTATGAAAATGCCCAATCTTATAAGGAGAAGAACAAACTCATTCACGACAAGAAGATCCTCAAAAGGCATATCCAATGTGGAGACAAGGTGCTTATTTTCAACTCGATGTACAAGCTATTTCCCGGGACGCTCAAATTCCGGTGGTCGGGACCATTCTTGATCACCGAGGTAGGGAGATATGCGGACTTCGAGTTGGCATGCAAAGATGGCCAAAGATTCAAAGTGAATGGGCAACAAATCAAGCTCTACAAGGAAGGTTCTCTCATCGGGGTAGTCGAGGCTTTGTACCTCAAGCCGACTACCCTTCATTAATTCTTGAAAGAAGAACGGGTTTTGTGAAGTCCCCCAAGAATCACAAATTTGTATATATTTCTAACTCATTTACTAATGCTTGGCATATATTAGTTTGCATGGAAATTGGTTAAATTGACGATAATGAGGTCGAATTTTTGTTTGGCAAATTGAATCATTAATTAAATCAATTTCCCATTACTTAGTTAATTTCGTAATTTTTGGTGCAATTTTTGTCAATGAGATGTGAGAGAGGGATTTAATGTGGTGTGTGATTGTTTTGTAAGATGAAATGAAAGAAACATGGAGGAACGATAATGAAGAAGCGAGAAATCGAACAAGGGTGAAGAATTTTGGTTCAAAGGCACGAAAAAAAGACGAGTCACGCTCGTGAAATGAGCCTCACGCACGTGACTAGTAAAGCATGGCAAGTGAAAAGACGAGAAATACATCGTCTCACGACCGTGAAACCCATCTCACGGTCGTGAAACAATTTTCACGGTCGTGAAAGACATTTCACGGTCGTGAGATTGTGACACAAAAAATACAGAAACTCTCTTCACGGGCGTGAAGTACGTTTCATGGTCGTGAAACATAAGTCACGATCGTGACTTCTATTTCACGGTCGTGAAATACCTTAAGTCGTGAACTTTTTTCTTTCTTTTCTTCCTTCTTATCCTTTCCCTTCATCTTCTTCTTTCACCACACAAACACAATCCCAAAACCCTTTTATCTCACTAAAACACCCAAATCTCCCTCAAAACTCAATCAAATCACCTCAAATCATCCCCAAATTGCTACAAAAACTCTTCTTCTTCAAATATAAACACAAAAAGAGCCATTCTTTCACCTTATAAACACCAAAAAAATCAAAAAAATCAATTTTCAAACCTAGGGTTTCAAAAATCCGAATTTGGGGATCTTTTTTTTGGGTTAGTTTTCAAGCTTTCTACTTCAATCGAAAGTAGTTTTGGGGTTAATTGAAGGTTTTCCAAGTGTTTGTAATCGTGTTTAAGGAATTGTTTTTAGCAATCTTCTTTTTGGAAAAGCTTGTTTTTAGAACAACAATGGTGGGACAAGGGAAAGGCAAAGCAGCGGCATCAAGGACTCAAAAGAGGAGGAGGGGAAGCGGTTCCAACAACCCAAACCCGGATGAAAACTTGGAAATCGAGCAACTTCCGAATTTTCCAGGAGTCGTCTTCGAGACGGACGCTCATAGGCAAGCTTTCGAGGGGATACAAGGGTTGGAAATGGAGCCAACCATCTTTCTATGCCATGACATCTTACGTGGTTTAGGCTTGACGGAACAGATGCTGACCTTTTTCGCGGATACCGGTATGTCTACTTTGTTTTTTATGCATGAGCTCTCTTACCGGAGCCTCACGCTTGAATTTTTGAGTAGTTTAAATACTTGTATGAATGATGAAAGAGTAACATGTTATACTTTCCGTCTTGCCAATACTACACGTGTCATACCTGTTGATGATTTTGCTGCCATTTTTGGGTTAGAAATCCCTTCTAGTAGAGATTCTGAGGAGCCTAGAGGGTACAATGTAGGAGTACTTTGGGAGGCCTTGACCTGTGGGTTTTGACCGATTTCCGGCGGAATTCGGCTCTCCTTATTCACCACCCCGTGCCCCGTTTTTGGCATAGGATAGTGTCAGGCACCTTCCTCTGTCGGCAAGAGCCAAACAACCTGACTCAGCTTGAGCTCACCCTCTTAGAATCGCACTTGAATGTTCAAGGGTCAAGGGAAAACTTCACCTTTCCCCTAATGCATGAAATTTTTAGAAGGTGGAGAAAGTTGGGAAAGACCACCGTAGCTCGTAAACAGACGGTGGTCATAGGGGGTTTGGTAGCATTTTTGGCTAAGCACTTTGACTCCGACTTCAATAGCGATGGGGCGTATGAGGCCTTACCTGGGGCGACACTTCTAGATGAGACTTCCCTAATCCACTCTAATTGGATTAGGATTGACCGGGCTAAGGGATATCTTTGGGTAATCAAGGATGCCACCCCCTTTTACCTACCTTGTCATAGACTCCCGCCTTTCAAACCTAGAAGCGACACCATGGATAAGCAACCTAACTATCTGCTGCCGGTGACGATGGCAGGTGGTAGAGCCTCTTCTAGTGGCACTAGGGAGGAGGGAGAGTCTCCCCAGCAGCCTCGACCCCGACCCAGACCTACACCGAGTCATAGTGCACCTCATGTAACCCTGCATGTTCCCTTTTTTCCTTTACCACATCTGCAAGCACCGTATCCCCCACCCAGTTTTGTGAATATTCCCCCCTACCCCTTTGATTACCAGGGGTATGTTCACCCCAACCCTACCATCTCCCCCCTAAGTGACTACCTCACCGGTCTTATGCAAAACATGCATTTGAACATTCATGAAGACCGGGTAAACAATTATTATGCCACCTACCCCAACTACTACTTGCTGGCTAACCAAGGGTACATTGACCCGAATGGTTTTTTGCCAAGATGGGCACAACGTGATGTGTTGTTCCCCAACCATGGAAACCAGGGAGGGGTAGGCGGCATGGAGGCCGGGGGAGACCAAGGGAATCGGGAAGAGGGTGGTGGTAGTGGTTGCCGGAATGAGAATGAGGATGAGATGGAGACCTTTTGAGGAGGTTTTGTGTTTTGTTTGATGATAGGAGGAGTTGGAGTGGTGTCTAGGTAGCTTGTTTAGCATCTACCCCCTCCCCTCTAATGCGTGTTTCCTTCTCTCCTCTCTTTGATTGACTTGAATTACAGCTTTAACATGTAAATTGTTTTTTTTTGTGTTGGTTGGCCTCGGTAACATTGGAGGCGGGTGTCCATCCCATCGGACACCAATCTTTTGCTCCTTCATGGAAAATCCAAATTGACAAACCACATTCATTGCATTTAGATAATTCTCATGCATCACGTAGTTGCACTTTTAGGTGCCATTTTTAGACTTTCCCGTGGTAGGTACCCCCATGAGGGGCATTGCATTCATGCACATTACCGCCGCGACGAGACTCCGATTTGGCACACCCTGTATTCCTTTTTATCTAGACTTTCTTGTGGGAGGTACCCCATGAGGGGCAGTGCATTTATGCACATTACCACCGCAACGAGACTCTTGATTAGCATATAGTTTAGCTTGTATTCACTTAGATCATGCACTTTGTATTATATCACTTTGAATTTAGTTTTAGGAATATTGATTAGATCATGCATTTCATATAGAATTAGTTAATTTGCATAACTAACCCCCTTGTATATATTGTTTTTATTGTGAATATTTCTCAAAAATCAAAACCCAAAAACAAGTTTTTATTTTTCAAAATATTTAAAAAACACAAAACATGTTCTTTTCCTTTTAGAAAACCATTCAAAAACCCAAAAACATGTCTTTCTTTACTTTCAATAATCTCATTTCATACATTAGGGACAATGTATGTTTCTATGTGGGGGATGGGAAACTATCTTCATAGTTTTAAAAATTTGAAAAAAAAATCCAAAAAACATGTTTTATTTTGCATTTAAAATCATTCAAAAATCCAAAAAAATCGAAAAAGTTTTAAAAATCCTAAAAATTAGCTTGTTTATATCTTAGTTTGTATATATTTGCATTGCTTTTTCTTTTAACCTCCATATATAGGTCCGCTACACATCGCTTAAGAGACTTATAGAAGGGATTAAGAAGACCGGCATGGTATGATCGTTCTTATTCTTTCCCCTTCTTTCTTTCTTTACTTCTTATCACATGAGGAGTTTGGAGGAATTGTTGATGATTGCGATGTTCATTTTGATGAATTGGCGGTTGTGTGACTTATGTGCTGTTAGGGGGGTTCATTAGATTAATTGTCACGTAGTTCACTAGAGCATTTGCATTAGTTTGTATATATGTTGCTTAATTCTAGATCATGGCATATAGATGCATTTAGGAGAACTTTTTTTTTAAAAAATGCCTAATCTGGAAATTGAACAAGCTTGGATAGGCCCTTGTAGATACTTTTTTTTGCTTAGCACTTTACCTATTAAAATAGAGTTTGAAACACCTTTTAATGTGTATTTTTAGTATAATTTTTGCTTCGTTTCCTAGAGCCTAGTCAAGGGCTTGTATTTACCATCTTGACCACCCCCATGGCCTGAAAGTTCCTTGGTGAACGCTTTCCTAGGTTACTCTCGAGGCCATATAATTGTCCAATCATCACATTTCACTACATTTGACAAAAAGGAAATTTTTCCATCACAAGTCCAAAAATTGAGTTCAAACACAATTGAAAAGAAAAGCTTGAAATTTTGCATATCTTTGCCTTAGTCCTAACTTAAGGAGTGCACATGGAGACTTCTAGACTGTTCTAGAGTTTCCTCACTACATATGGGGTCGCTCTCGATGTCGCTACGACGAGGATTTGCCTATTGTTGGTCTCCGCTGCACACCTTTTGCTAGGCTACCTTGCTCTAAAAAGGCACCCAAATCAAGCAAAAATCAAAGACAAAAAGAAAAAAAAAAGAAATCACTAAAACAAAAAGAAGAAGAAAAAGAAACCAAATAAGAACTCAAACATCTCGTTTCCTTACCTTTTTTATGATTACTCACACGTTACATGGCTAAGAGGGGACGACCCTTCCTTTCACTTGGGTGAGAGGCAGAATTCCGATCCTACAGTGTCTTCTAACACCATGGGGCCCTCACTTTCCATCCCGCCTTATCACCCTTGACAAAGCTTTCTAGTGAACGTGAACGAATATACTAATTTTACACAATAAAGAGGTGATTCATTTCTATCTTTCTAGGCATAGTTCTTTGTAAAAGTAGTAAGTACGTAGGAATTTGAATGCTTGAAATCTTTCCATTTTACATGAATCTCGGCACATGGATGAGGCATGTTGCCACTTGCTTTTGTAGATGCATTCTCATATGTTTTGTGTGCTTTATTGCCAAGAATGCATCGGAGTTTTGGCAAGACCCCACTTGCTTTGCAAGAAGGTATCCTACCTCATGGGTACCTTGTTGCGAGTTGAAGGGACGGAGCAAGGCCCGTTAATTGCCTTGTATCGGTTAGGTTTAGCGTAGTTAAATAAGGGTCTTGACTATTGTTCATCCTTACTCGGGACGAGTAAGGGTTTGGTTTGGGGAGATTTGATATAGTGTCATTTCACCCTACATTTTCACCTCTTTTTGTCTCGTTTTGCTTGCCTTTAACGCTCCCTAAGACCGTTTCTACGTGTTTTACCTTCTTCTAGCATATTTCTCGCTCTTATCGTGTTTTTGTAGGTAAACCGTCATTTGAGGCGACTTCTACCTAGTTTTGATCGACAAAGAAGAAGGTGAATCACTCGGAGGACCCACGACATACCTTGGGGGCCCCACATACCCTTGGGGGGCCCTATTCGATGCTCCAAAGCCCTCCCGAGTCAAGACAAGCGAAACCGGGAAGGAAGTAACAAAGTCAAGCAAAGGAAGAGGGACAAGAAGCATTTCACGGGCGTGAAAGGCATTTCACGGTCGTGAGATGCCTTTCCAAGAAGGCGGATTCTCGAGCATTTCAGCTCACGGCCGCGAAACACATTTCACGGCCGTGAAAGTGAAGTCACGGTCGTGAAACACCTTTCACGGTCGTGACTTGATCATGGGAAGTTCCTGCCTCATTTGGTACACAATCTCACGACCGCGACTTGTTTCACGGCCGTGAGACAGTTTTCACGACCGTGAAACCCATTTCACGGTCGTGACTTTGCCAGTCCATGAAGTCTTTCGAAGCCCATCTTTCCTCCATTTTGTAAACCTATAAATAGACTCTCTTGTGTAATTAGAGGGCACGAAACCCTAGATCTAAAACTCTCTTAGAATTAGTATTTAATCTTCTATTAATCTTCCATAATTAAGTTAATTAGTTGGTTAATTAGTAATTACAACTTGGTTTAGCATTGGAACTTGGTTTGTATACAAAGATTTGTGACAAAATCTTGGTTATTATATCAAAGTTCTCATCTTTTTCCAAGTTGGTATAATTCCTTTACTTAATCTTGTCTTTAATTAAGTTTTCATTTGAATTCTTGTTATCTACTCATTGTTAATTAGAAAATGTTTATTGTTGTTGATTTCCTTTTACAATCCTTAGTTAACATTGAATTTCCCTTGAATATGAGTGAGTAGTAATCTTGCTAGGGTTATGTGGGGGATTATGGGTTCTAGTATGAGTTAATGTGTTCTTGTTGGGGTTAATAGTTGATTATTGTCTTGTCTCCATGTTATGCTTATAACATGTTTGATGAAATGCCTACTTGAGTTTGCATGATTCTCCGCTTGTTTCGAATACCATAAGATCGAAAGTCGTGGTTTTTCGTAGAACCGCTAGTTTGGCGAACCGTATCTAGTGACGCGATAGCTAGTTAGAGTCGGTTTGAGGAGGAATTGTAAGAACGAAACCCTCAATTCACTTTCCTAGACTAGACGACGTCTCAACTATTAAACCCGGCTTTTTCACCCGACTTTACTACCCATATGAACCCACTCACCCTAGTTTTCTCTCTTATTCGATAACAATCCAATCTTTCTCGTTTTAGGCTCTATTTGTTGTTTTTATTTGCTTTCAATTGTTGTTATTTAGTTTAGCCAACAAATCCAAAACCAATTTACATTGTGACTTTGCAAAAGACTTAGTAGACTATTAGATCATTTCTAGACACCAACCGTCCTTGAGATCGATACTCTTACCACACCACTATATCCTACATCAGTGACGGAGATTTGGAAAGAATTGAAAGAGAGATTCGCAAGCGGAAACGCACCACGCGTGCATCAGCTTAAACATGACTTAAATGATTGTAAGCAAGGAAAGAATCAGTCGGTTGTTGACTACTACACACAATTGAATGCCATCCAGGACGAATTGGCAAACTACAGCCACGTCCCACCATGTACTTGTGGAGCAGCAACGACGTTGACGAAAGAGCGCGAGGTAGAGAAAGTGCACCAAATTTTAATGGGACTCGACAATTACCTCTATGGACACATTTGTACCAACTTGTTGATGGAGGATGATATAATCTCTCTAAGGAGAGCCTATGCATGCTCTTTTTATACGAGAAGAGAGACATAGATCAGTTACCAAACCAGTAGACCTTCGACGGTTGGATTACCGAATGGAACTCACATAATTTCACATGAGCATGGGCGAGTTGTCCTTAGCGACACCTTTGTGCTCAAAGACGTGTTATATGTCCCTTCTTAGAATTGCGATTTAATATCAATACAACAATTGATTAGGGAAAATAATTGTGTTGTGACTTTCTACCCTGACTATTGTGTTATACAGGACCAATCTACGAGGATGAAGATTGAACAGGGTGAGAATAAAGATGAGGTCTACTCGCTAAAGCGTGATCGAGAGGAAACTGTAGCAAGCACAAAGACTAGTGGTAACACACGACTTTGGCACAAAAGACTCGGTCATCCGTCGAGCAGTATTTTACCTTCTTTTTCTACTTTAGTTGGGTGTGATTTATTTTGGAATGCTGGTGATATTTGTGATTCTTGTTGTCGAGCAAAACAAACTTGATCTATTTTTAAAATAAATAATAAAAGGAGTGCTGAATTATTTACACTTATTCATTGTGATATTTGGGGACCATATCGTACAAACAGTTTATCTGGAGCCCCCTATTTTTTTTTACCATTGTAGACGATCGAAGTAGGGGAGTTTGGGTTTACCTCATGAGAGATAGAGGAGAAGCGAGTCATTTAATAAATTTTTGTAAGATGACGGTAACACAGTTCGGAAAGCAAGTAAGAATAGTGCAAAGTGATAATGGCACCAAATTTTTATCAGGGACAATGAAAGCCTATTAAAATGAAAACGGCATCCTTTATCAGACGAGTAATACCAATACCCCCACAATAAAACGGGAGGGTTGAAAGGAAACATCGACATATTTTAGAAAAAGCTAGACCCCTTCGCTTCCAAGGGAACCTTCCGATTGAACTTTGGGAGGAATGTGTACTCACCACTGCTTATTTAATAAATTGAACACCCACTCATATTCTCAACGGTATGACCCCTTATGAAGTCTTATATGGAGAAAAGCCGAGTCTTGATCATTTTCGTGTCTTGGGTAGTCTTTGTTATGCTCACAACAAACACAAACCACGAGATAATTTTAATGAGAGAGGTAAACGTTGTAATTTTATCGTGTACCCAAAAGGAAAAAAGGGGTCGAAGGTATATGATCTCAAAAATCTAATTTCCTTTCTTTCTAGAGACGTTATGTTTTATGAGCATGTATTCCCATATGCGGACATTAATGACTTGCCAGCACATGAGAACACGCCTTATCTGCAGCCTTCCATACACGATAATGTCGATATTGTAGAGCCATATTCTGACAATTTGGAAAACAGAGGGGATAATGATGAGGTTGTTGAATTGATGACGAATGATGATGTTGTTTGATGAGTCCATTTTATATATAGTTTAACTCCCTAATTTAGCTCGATTTTACATGATTATTATACTTTGTTTAGAATATTTGCCAGCTAATTACGTGTTCTAGGTGTATTGCTTGTGTTTGTTACATTTTGTAGGAATCTAAGCATTTAGAGTATTTTTCCTAACACAAAAGCAAGCACCAAAGTCCAACAAGCTAATGGAAGCAAAATGGACCATGGAAGGTTAGAATAGAGAATGACAAGCCAAGCATGAAGATTTGTGAGATGGATTGAAATGCAAATGAGAAACCAAAAATGAAGCCCAATGCAAGGAGTTCACAACTCAACATAGGATGCTCCTTTGGATGCTCAAGGAATCCCAAAACTATGCAATTAACCGGAGAATTAAGGTGCTTAAAGGCATAGCTTAGGATTCCTAAAGCATTAAATGGAGCAATTAAGCAAATATAGCCGGGTTACTGAAACCCCGATCGGGGTTCCCATTCACCGATCGGGGTTTGGTCTCTGTCAATGCATGCGTTTCAAGTCTCTTTCCCTATATAAAGGAGAGGGACCTCGACACTCAGAGGATCTTTCTCATCATCTTGTACAACATTCTACACTCTAAAAATACTCTTTTACATAATCTCATTAGTCATTAGATTAGGTTTAGAATAGTTTAGTTTCCATTAGTTGTTACATTTAAGTATTTCAATTTATAATACAAGTTCATCTGCAAGTTAATTAGTTCCATTGTGTTCTTCAATTCCAAGTTTCATTTCCTTTGTTGAGGTATTTCTATTTCTTGTATTGTTTTGTTATTTCCTTTGTCATTTCCATTATTAGTTAGTTATCATGTTTACTTTATCATTTGTTATTAGATTAGTTATCATTATGCAAGATTAGTTACTTTGTCTAGGGAATTAGGGAAGGCATGCATAAATGATATTTGCAATTGTTGAAATGAGATGTTATGATATCCAATAGTTGTTTCTATCACATGCTAGCATTTTATTGTTAGTCTTTGAATATTGATCACAATCCTTGATTAAATTCGTTAATTCTTTCTATAAGTCGAGAGGCACGGAATTGAATTAGACTAAGCATGTGTTAAGTGATCGACCTAGCCATACCGAGAGTTCGTTAGGACCCGATCTATGGTTGTCACTAATATCGAGAGGTGGGTGTCTTTCGCCTAAACAATTATCGTTTTTATCAATTTCCTAGTTTGACTTGAGCATTTACATAATTTGCATGTGTGACCCGAACTCCCTAGACTCTTCCTTTATTATTATTGTTGTTTCATAAACCCCAACCAAACCAATCGATAACCGACTTTGATATAATCCACCCCATAACAACTTTTATAGTTACTCCCGTATCCTTGTGTTCGACCCCTGTTACTATATTCATTTGTGTCTAGGGTATTTATCTTTGATTAGGTGTGCGATAGCCTATCAAATTTTGGCGCCGTTGCCGGGGAGCACGGTTTTGTTTGCTATTAGTTGTTGAATTTTATCTTGTTTTCTTTTGTCTCGAGGAACACTTGTTCCTTGAGACCATTCTCACGGTTTCCTTGTAGTTTTAGTTCCTTTTTAATGTATTGAAACTATCTAATTTTGGCCTTACATAATGAATAACTATGGATTCCTATACCCACAACACAAGGATGAGCCTTTTCATGACTATCTTAACCGGTTTTATAACTATGGTGATCATCTCATGTCCCTCGGACAAGTCATTGATTGGGATTACATGGGTCAAGTTGTTGGAGTAGGTGTCCTCCACAATAGTGCGCCACATAATAAATCTTATTAAGGAATATAATTGGGATATTTATTGACTATATATATGATTAGTCAGTTGATTAACGTAAATCAATAACGTTTGGCTGACTAGAGTTTGACGTTATTGTCGTATGACGGCGGTGATCAACTGATCCCTTTCGGTCACACCTAAAGGATGAAATCCAAATAATAACTAATTATTTGTATACGATACAGTTAATTAGTACATTACATATATTCGATATGTATGAGAGTTAATGGTTAGAAATTGAGTTAAGAACTCAAATTCAATTAAGTTTATTTTTCAATTATGCGATAATTGACTAATAAATTTATATCTTATTTTAATACGATTAAATAAGATTTAACTTAGTAATTAATCGTTAACTTACTAAATTAGTTGAGGTTTTGAGATAGAGGTAATTAGTTAATTATATTTACAAGGAGTTGTAAAATAAATTAAATGGGCATTGTGGGATCCATTATATATTGATATAATGGTAAAATATCACTTAAAAGTTAAGTACATATTTTTTATTAATTTGTGTCATATAATTGTTATATGATCAAATTAACACTTAATTATACAAGATAATTAAGCATATGATTAATAAGTATTTGTGGGACAAATATCAAAAATCAAAATGGACCAAAATAAGGCTCACATGGCCGGTTGGTATGTAGTGGATGGTGATGATGGTTGCTCTTATTCATACTCACAAGCAACATGTGCTTATGACATGAATAGTAAACCTAAAATCATTTTATTCACTACAACACATTACCACTTTGCATGGCAATAAAATAAGAAGAAAAATCACTCTTTTGTGATGATAATGGCCGGCCCTCTTGGCAATAAATAGAGCAATTGTTGTTCAATTTATTCATTAGTTCATTCTTGCTTATTTTCATACATCTCTCAAAAACTCTTCTTCTCTCTAAAAACTCTCAAATACTAATATTTCTTAAGTATTACTAGTGTAGTAATATAGTCTAATATTAGTAGTATAATATCTATCTTATTATCTAGTTAATAATAAGAGTAGATTATTTGGGTTCATCTTGGTGCAACTTAGAGGAGATCTTCTAGTTTGCAGATTGCTTGTGTTCATCCATATTTATAGCTCAAGAACAACAAGAAGGAGTTCTTGTTGTGCCCATATTATTTCCATATCAATGTGAGGAAATTTCTTCTTTTATATAAATGTCTTTATATTTGCATGCATGTTACATAGATCATTATAAACTAAATTAACAAGTAATTTAGTACATAATTAGAGGAGTCTAATTATGGTCTATGGACTTTCATGTGGTATCAGAGCTAGCTTGTAGCATGCATGTTCATTTTGGACATTTTTATTAAAGTTATAAGATAACTAATAGATCAAAAATTTAAGTTAAAATACGATTCTGACGAAATATTTCTGTGCATGTATACCTACTGACTTCAAAATAGTTGTGGTTAAATTTCGTGATTTTAGGGATTGATTTGCTATTTATTTTGATTTTTGGCTTTTAAACCGAGTTAACATGCATTTTATGAGTTAAAAGTTAACTAAAAATAGTTGCATGTTGATTCTGGCCATGAAATTTTAATATGATCTCACATGCATGCATTACATATTGTCTGTAAAATTACGTGACTTTTACTTATGTATTGCATGTTCATTGATTTTTATACGATAAAAGTTGATAATAAGAGATAATAATGTTCATAAAATTGAAACGTCTTTTTATGATCTTGAAAAGTTTTGGTACATTTTACATTTTGATTTTGATCATCTTGGTGGAATTTCATAATTTGTTTCATTGTTTTACTATATCTAATGATTTTTATTTGATAAAACCATTAAATATAAAGCTATTTGTTCATGAAATTATTTTAAATTTTTTGAGCAAATATTTTTTATTTTTATAGTTCCTGGAAATGTTCCAGAATGTACAAAACTTTTGGTTTCAAATTTTATGATGTTTATATTTTATTTTGGTTTTATTTCATAATTGTTATGATTAAACCGTAATATTTAGCAAATGAAATCAAATCGATCTAATTAATGACCAAAAAAATTAGTAGTGACTAATTTTGAGTTCTAAATCAGTTTAGTTAATTAGTTTGAATTTAAATGAGATTTAAATGTTGATATTGATTTTTAATGGTTAAAAATCAATAAATCCCGAAAAATCGAGCTACAATGAGCATGAATGTGTTTAGGGCGATTTTGGCATGAATTTTGCAGCAATTTATTTTATTTATGGTTGAATGAATGAATGTCATTTATTTAATAATTTATGCAAATTTTGTACCTAATATGGCCTAGTTATTTTTAATCGTTATTACCCGTAATGTAAGGGAATAACGGTTTGGTTGTAATTTTATTGCGATCTCGTATCGCCGGTTTTGTATAATTTAATAATTTTATTTTATAGAATAAATGTATAATAGGAATTTGTATATTTGTATATTTGTAATTATTTTTATGAAGACCGGTGACTCCCGAAAGACGGTGCCATTTTGGAAGGTGTTCCAAGTGAAGAGGCAAGGGACAAAGGAGTTGGTTTCCGAATTTGTAACTATCTAGTTAATTTTGATTAGCTAGGTGGCCATACTAGGATTTTATTGTTGCTTGGTTGCTTGCTTTATTTCCGCTCATGCCAAAATCGTCACACATGCATTTTATTTACCGTTATTGTCAATTCAACGTTATTCACAATTCACCGACTTAGTTCACTTATAGGGAATTAAAAACTAAATTGACAAGATCTCTCACATGTTTAAAAAATTGAGATAGCTTACCAATAATAACACCTATGAATACCCGTGTTATTAGGGCTACTACGCTCGTGGGTCCCTTTTTACCTCGGGTAAGAGGGTGATACGATCACAGCTAAAATTGGATTGGACTCAACGAGATAAGCGTTATCTTGGGGCCTAGGAGATGGATTTAGTTGAAATCGTCAAAAAGAGTTCTAAGGCGTAGAATTAGTCAAGTCATGACTTACCATTTCTAGATAAAAGTAGCATGCGATGACTATTTTTTATTTAAAGATGGGTCTTGGAATCATTTATATAATTTAGTGAGAGGTCATTATATGAATGCTAAACTTGTTAAAATGTTTTCAAGTAAATTAACAATGAATGTTTATATATTTCTTTTTGTTGTAGTTACCATATTCGCATAATGTCGACATCATCAAACGTTGCAACCTTGGGTAAGGACTCATGGTTGAGATCCATCATGGACAAGTGTGACCTAAAGGATGACGGAAGTAACTTCGTTGAAGGGAGTAAACGATAAGCGGCAGCGTTAGCGATAACGTGCTTCGCGACTGGTCGACGAGCCCCACCGAACACGCGCAAGATCGTCCGCGGTGGTTCCGGCCGAATATGACCTTTATTTGAAGGTTGCTAATGACGTCAAGAATGTCTTGATTTGGTCAATCTCACCCAAACTCAAACTCCAATTGATATCTCTCAATGCATATGCGATATTCACGAGGATAACGTCGATGTTTTCGCAAGCCCCTCAAATTCTCCAATATGAGGCGGCTACGAAATTCTTTGACACCAAGCTTCAAAGGGGCCAAAAGGTTGGCCCACACGTGCTCAAAATGGTTGAGCACGCGGACACCTTAGAGCGTCTAGGGTGCAAAATTCCGAAGAAATTGGTGGTGGGTAAGATCCTTCATTCACTCACACCTAAGTTCACCCAATTTAGGGTGAACTATAACATGAATGGCATGGACAAGAGTTTCCATGAAATCCATGCACTCCTCACCCAAGCGGAGAGGGACATGGAGGCTAGTGGGAGTGAACCCAAGGATGTTCTTTCCATGAAAATGAAGAACATGAACCTTGGGGTGAGGAAGGACAAGGGAAAGGGTAAGACTCTTTTCAAGAAATCCGGCAAGGGAAAGGCCAAGGTCTTTTATAAGGCCAAGCCCAAGATCAACAAACACGCGGAGGCGGATTGCTATTATTGTAAGGGCAAAGGGCATTGGAAACGCAATTGCCCCAAGTACTTGAAAGACAAGAAAGACGGTTGTGTGACAACGTCAGGTAAAATTCTTTCATCACTCTATATGATAGATATTAACTTTGCTAGTACCTCTTCTTGGGTATTTGATACCGGTTGTGGTTCTCACCTTTGTAATCATGTACAGGGGCTGAGGGACGTGCAAGCACTAGCCAAGGGTGAAGTGGACCTACGCATGGGAAATGGAGCTAAGGTAGCCGCAGTTTCTGTGGGCAC